>NDXB01007856.1:0-20009 GCA_002631895.1 Agapornis roseicollis | reverse complement strand
AGATAGCTACAGCACTTCATTAGAACACACTCCGATTCAGGGGCATTTCCAACTGGGATTTCAGGATGGGATCCAGACTGGCATGCTCACTGTAGCTGGAATGAGAGTCTTCAGCCACCATGCACTATACTGATGGAGTGACAAGAGCCCTGAGGGCCACCCTCACCACCAAGTGTGTGAGCTGTGGAAAAGCATGACCTAAAACTGCAAGTAGAGGGAGAGAAACTCCTGGATGTAGTTCCGAGGTGCACAAAGCCAGGCTGCAGTCTGCCCTCACGTGGCCATGGGGAGGATGCACCTTTCCCAGTGGAAAACGCTCAGTACAGGAAATAGGTGCGGAAAAAAGGCATGTTCCAATAGCATTGACCGGTAGCAAATCATCTCCTAACAGATCAATGACTTTCCTGGACAATGCGAGATTGCTGAGACACTGAGCACTCACTGTACCCACTCAGCGTGGACTGTTAGTAGCATTTACACATGTTAGCAGTGCATTCTCTGTTCTTGGAACCAGCCCCTTCGTAAGGAAAACAGGGCAAGCAAGATGCTTTAAACATTACCTATTTCCACCAAGAAGCTGCTGAAAATGGGTTTTTCCATCAGATGCTACACCACCGGGTCAGTTGGAAAGCTTTCTGGCTTCACAAGCTCCTACCAGAGCTGCTTGTCACAGGTTTCAGAGAGACCCAGTGGCAGCAGCCCAGCTGCCCTATGTTTAAAACACTCTCCAGCCTGGTTCCAAGTATGTTAAGCAAGACAGTAAGCAGCTATGTACAGAATGGAGTCTTGATTACAAAGTAGGCTCTGTCAGCCAGATGAGGGGTTTGCTGTGGAACCACAGAAGTCAGAACAAACTCAAGCAACAGGCTCCAGCATAACTGCAACATATAACAACTATACAACTATGCTCCTGCGATATTGCTGCTGCAATTCCAGCGTTACAACTGGCAGTGCTACAGCTCAGCAGGGAACAGCAGAGCATGGCAATGGACACAGATGGGAAAGCAACAGATCCAGAGAGGCAGCAAAGAGAATCAGACCCAGGAAACAGCTTAGGGAAGGTGCATCAGGCACTGGCAAGCAGAGACAGGCTGGACTTGTGGGTGTCTGGCTGCAGACATGGGCCAGGCACCTGCTGGTGGCATCACCTGGCTCCAGCACAGTGTGCACAAAGGGGTTGGGCAGATCCCTCCACTCTCAGAAGATGGAAGAGAATCTTTGTTTGCAACAACAGCAACAAAGGAGGCTTCAGAGAAAATAAATTCCTCACCAAAGAGGTTGCAGATGAATGGGATTGTTACTTCCTGAAATGACCTTACATTTGGGAATATCCAAATGCTGAAGAGAAAAGAGATGTGCAGCTCCATCTGGCTTGAAGAATGCTTTTATTGTTGTTTTCTTATAATAACCAGTGCACAGATGTTAAAATATAACCCAAGTCCAGAAGCATGTGACTTCAGATTAGATAGATATGTATGACTTTTATGATGTGCCTGCTGTAAAGCATTGACTACTGTATGAGCACATTAAGCTTTGCAGGAACAGAACACTCTTGCTCAGAGACAAGCCTATGGAATGTATCCTTCTTATGGAGCTATTTAGGAACAGCTTCTTCACCAACAGTGGCAAGGCAAATTAGCATCAAACAAGGCAAATAGCCTTTAAAAGCTGGTGACCTCGGCCTTGGAACCAACAGTCAACAGTGATTACACAGGACCTTGTGAAAGGGGAAGGAGTAAGGAAAATGAGCTGCAGATCATGTTTCAGAGAGATTCACTTGGCTGCTTCAGAATGAGAAGAAAGTGGAGCTTCTGTGGCTCACCCTAATGGAAGTCTAAATATAGACAGTGGATAAAGTTCCAGCTGACCCCATTGACCTTTATAAAAGGGAAGTGGAAAGAGAAGGAGAAAGAGGGGAAAAAGCCCAAACACAACCCCCCAGAAGACCAGCAACGACAACAAACCCCCTGAAACCAGCTCCAGACAACTATTACATCCAGATATCAGAGGTACAGTCTCCACCAGGGTAACGCATCTCATGAGCCAGGGCAGGCCCATCAGGTTCCTTCCCAAAATCCACTAGGAAGTTTTTATTCACTTGCAATCCACCTTTTTCATTATCCACATCAATCTGCAGCATAACAGAGCCTTCCCTGAAAAAGGGACAAGAAAACAGGTATTGGGAAAAGGCTTCCTTTTTGTTGCTCTTCCACATTTGGGCAAGATTTGTCTTTGTTTAATACAAACCAGAAAGAAGCCCTGATACAAAATGGGACTTCTGAGATCACTTAGCAGGTCTCAAAAGTAAGTTATACCCCCTCAGTGAAACTGCAGCTTCAAATTAGCAATGAATGATTGCAAATAAATAGCTGTTGTTACTTATAAAGGAATAGGCCACTGCACTATGCCCTCCTGTGGCCATCTGGCACATTATCTTCTCCTTTCCTTCGTTCAGAACAGAAAGCTGTGCTGACGCACTCAAAAGGCAGTTTGGAAGCACTATGGATTCGAGGGCTAGGTCAGGTTCACTGGTTTCTTCCCATTCTCATCTACTTCCAAGCAGATCCTGATTTCAACAAACCGTGTGTGCACACCTCAACTTTTCTGTGCCTGTTGAGAAGGGGTGGATTCTGGAGAGTGGGTGACATGTCTAGGTTGGGAGGCTGTGGATACAGTTACTAGGTACAGTCTCCCTCGGTGGGAACTCTACTCTGTGCACCAGCTGTATGCACATAGCACTGTTTGAGGAAGAAATCTTGCACAGGGGCTTGTGCAGTCATCCCTGTTTACCAGAGTTCTCTTACTTGACAAGATCTGGGTAGAACTGCTTGTCCCATCCACTGTAGAGAGAGTTGGTGACATATAATCTCTTCCCATCCAAACTCAGCTGAAGCATTTGAGGTCCACCTCGCACCCTTTTCCCCTAAAATCATAATAGAGAACAAGGTGCCTAAGACAAGGCTGCCACGGGCACTGAACAAGAGAAATGCAATAGCAAGGAGAAACAAAAGAGCACAGCAGTTCTGCTCCTGGTAGAACCATCCAGAGCTCCGAAATCCTCCACACAGCAGCACCAATCTCCCTACTTTAGAGAGATCAGTTTTTATTGGGAGTCTTCCTCCTTACTAACAGGGAGCCTTGAAGCCATTTCAGAAGAATTCCACTTAATTCACAGGGCTAGTAATGTAAGAAAGTAAGGGCTGAAGGGTTCAGGTCACTGTACTTGGGTGAAAGTGTCAAAACTTAAGCAAGCAGTGAGTGGCATAACACAGCTGCAAATGAGAACACGTCTCTGCTGCAGCCAGGGCACAATCTGCACTAGGAAGAAAAGGAGTATGTGGATCTTCCTACAATTGCCTTCAGTGGCCAACAGATCTTAGTCATGTCCACGTTCAGTTCTTGCATATCCTGAGATTTTCCACACGCGGCTGCCTTGACAGTAATAATATTAATGCACATTGATAATGGCCAGAGACAATTAATGCTCTTTCATTTTCTATCATGATGCCAGATGCCATCAAACTCTTTACACACCCACAGACA
This sequence comes from Agapornis roseicollis, assembly GCA_002631895.1. Taxonomy (NCBI): domain Eukaryota; kingdom Metazoa; phylum Chordata; class Aves; order Psittaciformes; family Psittacidae; genus Agapornis; species Agapornis roseicollis. The sequence continues at coordinate 16,466 of NDXB01007856.1, read as the reverse complement.
CGTATTCCCCAACACTGCAGAATGAGCTGGGTTAGTGCTTCACACTTACTGGGGGATTCCCAGCAGCAGTGATAGCAATGTGATGAATGCACACTGCATTAGCTTTAAATTAGCTAGCTAACAACAGCAGGGAAGATGCAATTACACAGGCTTCAGAAGAGTCAAACAGCTTGTCCAATTCCACCAGGGACCCAGAACACTTACCAGAATTCACTAGCTCCAGCCCCTGCAGGGATGTGGTACCTGCCCAGGCTGAAAGCCAAGCCACAGACTAGCTCAGATACAGCTCTGTATGTCCTATGTTTGACTGTGATGTAGGGATATGTTAAAATGGATCACAATTAGCAGAGCACTGAAAACATGCGTACAAGGAAAACTTACTTTGATCACAAATGGCTCTGGCTGACACTGCAATTCCTTGTCTTCCACCACAGTTACAGGCCCACCTTTTGTGATGCTGCCTCCCAGAAACACCTGTAACCAAGGGAATGGATGAGAATAGGCATCTGCTATCATAGGAACACGAAAGACAATTCTCAAGCAAAAGCAAATTGTCATTTTCTCCTTCTGAAAAAGGCAGAAACAAGCAGACTGGAGTGTCCTTGTACACGGCAGCTTCACTGCTGCTGCCTCACCTGCCCCACCAGCCTGGGCTTGCGGGTGTTGGAGATGTCATACTGGCGGATGTCTCCGTGCAGCCAGTTGCTGAAATACAGGAACCTGTCATCCAGTGAGATGAGGATGTCGGTAATGAGACCTTCAAGAAAATATTCAGTAGCCAAGTCAGGAAATGGACAGGCCCAGCAACAAACAAGACCACGAGTCTATTCTCTTTCCAAATTCTAGTCACAGTAGCCTCAGAAAAACCAGTTAAGATAAGGTTTGAACAAACAAAATCATCCTTGGACACCCAGTGCCTACTCAGAGGAGCTTCAGGCTCTACAGCATTCCCAAACCACTCCTGTGAGCTCATGCTGAAAGAGCCAAACTCCAAGTGTTTCTCTGATCTCAAGCACTGAGTGGTGTGAGAGCAGATGGGTCTGATGATCTACTTGATGGCTTGATACTTGTCAGCAAGGCTAATTTGGTGACACCAGCAGTGTTACACACAGGACCCAAACAGAAACCCAGTATTTTGCAAGGAAGTGTTGGCCATTTAAGAATAAGATTTTGCAGAAAGCTCTATTGAACCAGGGAACTGAAGAGGGCAAGAGCACATCTCTTCTCCAAACACACTCACCAGGCATGGCAGGGAGAAGCCATCCCTGCACCTTCTTGCTGGGGACTTCAATCACTTTCTCTGCTGCCCAGTCTCCTTTCTGCAGAAAGCTCAGGAGAAACCACAGCATTATTAGTGCCTTAATGTTAGCCAAGAGAGCTCAGCTGTGCAGGACAGAGGGAGGAGAAGCAAACAGGGCTGTTCATTTAACCGGCACTCTACACAGGTGGTATGCACACTGCTAGTGTTACTAAGGGATGAGGATGGTAACTATTACCACCAGTGAGAATGTTATGCTTATACTGTGCAACATCTCTGGCTGTAACAGTAGCAGAACTAAAGACCCCTAATCTCCTGTAGCTGGGTGTCCCACAACTCTCCAGTTCACCCCCTACTCCCCTGTTTATGAGCCCACCACTTCCACTTCCACCTTCCAAATACTGGCTGAGCAGCAGGCAGCACACAGTGGCAGTGGGGACAAGTTTCACAGGTTCTGATTAGCTCTCCAACTGATGCACATTTGTTGAGCAGTTTGCAGGCCAGAAAACAAGCTGTTGAGCTAATGCTGTAGCCCTTTCCTCAGTGCAGGTGTTTTCAAGTGATCTCTAATGTTCTTATCAGACAGACTTCCCCTCCTTGAGACTTTCATAGGTCATTCATGGTGACTAAATTGATCAAGAAGTTATTGTGGAGGTGGGGTTGACAGACCACCACCATGACCTGTTCAGCTTTGCTGCCTTTCAGGATCAGGCTGCTGAAGATTCTGGACATAGCAGAGGTACTCAGAATGCAACTGCTAAAGGTGAGGGACTATCCAGTAGCTTCAAAAAGCTACAGCATTGGTGTCCATGCACACTGTCATGAGGTTTGCTCTCTGACACAATCACAGAATCATGCAACAGTTTGGGTTGGAAGGGACCTTAGAGCTCCTCCAGTTCCAACCCCCTGCCATGGGCAGGGATACCTTCCACTAGAGCAGGCTGCTCCAAGCCCTGTCCAACCTGGCCTTGAGTGCTGCCAGGGATGGGGGGCAGCCACAGCTCCTCTGGGCACCCTGTGCCAGTGTGTCACTGCTATATAGCTTGGCTAGAATTAGACTCGAATTGAGAGCCATAATATATTTAATCCAAATTCTACTATTTCCTAAGTGACTGGAAGCCTTCTGAAACAACAGCTTCTGTGTTTGCCATGGCTTTTATTGCTTACCTCTGTCTTGTAGAACCGATGCACGGCAGCACTCAGAGCACATCCCACAAACCCTTCTGCAGCATCTGGATTGTGGAGGAATCGGATCTCCAAAGGTATGGAACCCTTTCCTAAGTCAATTGCCTGAATGTAGGTGTGAGTGCTCCAGTCCCACACGTTAATGTGGCTGCCATAATGCCCTAATGGATCAGGTCAGACCAGAAAAAGCACAGAACATATTATCAAAGAATCATTTGTACTTCTGAGAGTTTAAACAAATGCCCCCTCACCTTTCTCTATATCAGCTGGGTCAAACCCATCTGCCAAGGCTTTTGGGACTCCCCATTCAGTGCTCATCAGGACATTGTGTCGTGGCTGGTACCAGAAGTCGTAATTCAGGGGAGGCACCTTCTCCCCATTCTCCCAATTTCCCTTAATTTCAAAGGTCTCTCCATCCAGCAATATAAAGCTACCTGATGGAAACACCAAATACATTTGTTTGAAGACATTCACACAAGTTCACAGCTTTAAAGACTTCGAGCTTCAGTTTGCTCTGTTTCTGCTCACAATAACACTAATAAATCTGCCAGCCCTTCTAGAGTTCATTTCAATTAAGGGATAACGTAGAGAAGATCCTGGAGGAGTCACCCCTGGTTTTCTTTGCTTGCCATCAGTATCCTTGAATTACACAAACAATACGCATCTATTCAAGGACACGTCTGACCACAGTCCAGAAGAGAAAAGCACTGTGCAAAGGAGCGGGGTTCAACCACTTAACCCTCTGAGGTATATTGTTTCTAATAGCTAATATTTCTCTTAGATGTCAGGTGGTTTACACCTGCATAGGTACCAGAATTTATACGCAAGAATCCCTCAGAAGTTTTAAACAAGAAATGCAACCTTGAATACCCTAAAAGGCTTAATCTTCATCAGAGACAAAGAGGATTTAGGTTGGCAACAGCATCTCTCATACCTAAGCCACAATACTGACCTGATACAGATTGTTTCCCAAAGCAATTCTTCCCTGCTCTGTGCTGAAGGGACCAAAGTGAAATGTTAATGGGTTTCCTGCTCATACTATAACCACTGCAGTTGGTCTTCTTTAGTAATATATGCAAAAGCCTGGGGCATGGAAGCTGAACTCATCAACAGTCCCACTGATATTCCTCCACCTCAGGTCTGAAGTGCAGAGCAGTGACCATTCAGCTTACCTAGGGCATGATGTTTTTATTCCAGCATTAACCATTCCAGGAGCTCTTTGTTGATATGCACAAGAGAACTGTAAGCACTGAAAAACTCTAACCTTGCAGCTTGTGCTTTGGGAGCATGATACTTCTATACCATGAGCACTTGCCTAGAGTAATAAAGAAGACTAATACCTTTTCCATTGCCAGAAGGGTCTCCCAAGCAGCTGATTAACATGTCACCACTGCCCAGACAGTGAGAGGTGTGAGGATTACCCACGTTACCCTTCTGGTATAACTCCACTGGCTCAACAACCTAAAATGAGTATACACATAGTCCCAGTCACCTTCATGGAGCTCACTTACACAACACCAGTTCACCCCTAGGAGTTCAAGATTCACAAAGGAAGGGAATGGGGAAATCTTTGAGGCATGACAGAGTTTGAAACAAAATTCACTGAACAGGGAAAGACCTTAGGGGGAGTTATCCACTGCATTAAGAGTTACAGGCTGGCAAGGCTCTACACAACTTGAAAGGCTATGAATGGGAGTATTTGCAGGCAGGTGGGGTGGGACAAAGACCACTCAGAAGTCTCCTTTCATTCCACATTACGATTGGTACCGAAGTTTCCCTGACCAAGTACAGATGCTGACAGTGTATGTATTTACATCTCAGCTAATGCTCTCTGCCTTACAGTCAGTGAAAAGAAACAAACACTCCTGAGACACGATTCCTTTACCCTAAACCAGTTTCTAAACTAGGTTAGACAAATGTGACTCCAGCAATGCCTATTTTTGTTCACTGACTGTAAAGAGAATCTAACCAGTTAGACATAGAGAAGTGTAAGTCTATATCCCAACCTCTATCTATGCCAGTATCTGGATCTATAAAATCATTGTCTCTTGGTCAAAATGTAAGAAACGAAACCCCAGCTTAAAGTCCTGTAAATATACCTTATGGATTCTAGGAGCTCGCATGTCTGTTCCCACATCCACCACGTAAACTCGAGAAGAGATCAATCCTAGTAGAATCAGACGGTTCCTGCTCTTTGTGGCATCCCCAAAGCAGCTGCTACAGGCGTTCCACCCTGAATGATGGAGCTCATCATTCAGATTGGGCATGGGCAGGCGATGGATCACCTGCAAAGTCAGAGACAGGCTTCACATTCAGTTTCATCGTTTTCCCCTAGGCAAAAATAAAAGAGCCTTTATGTCAAGGCATAAATTAATAAAGAGCAGAAGGAAACTGCTATTTGTTAGTCAGGAAACAGATTTTAGCCTGAGATATGCAGAGTTGAAGCTCTAAAACAGGCGAAGAAAGCTGGACATCATGATTGCACAGCATTTGTGAAATGCTGTATGCCATTGAGTTAATTCAAATCTTTAAAAGACTTTATGTAATTAAGGAGACATGTTATGGCAAAAAATACAACAGAAGTATCAGTGCCATTCTACACACAGGTACCTGGCAATAGTGTGGAGATTTGGGATCAACATCCACAGTGGCCAGGTAGTCAGGCTTCTCTATCCCAGTGTTCCTGTAGATACAAGGCAGGTACACAATCTCCTCCCGGGGACCTGTCAAGGCAGAAGTCTTGTAAAAATGGTTTCTTTAGACACATGAAAGAAAAAGCTGTGGTTAAGTGTAAGAGCATCTTCTCTGGATTTAAACTCTGTCTGTAAACTGTGTTTCTTCCCAGGAAGCTGAACCTCAGTATTTCCATTTTATGGAGAAACACCCATAGTACATAGTTTGAACAGCCAGGAATTGCCAAGAGCAAGTACTTATTCACCTGTGAGGCCTTTCCTTCCCTCACCTTCCTCACATAATAGGCTTTGGGGATGCAATTACCTCCCTGGAGAAGGACAGTGCCGGAAACCAGCTCCTACCCTGTGGGGCCATGTGGAGCCTCTCCCTTTCCCAGCGACAGAAGTGATGACTCCCAGCTGCCAGTGCCTGGAGCTCACTCTACCCACGCCAAAAGCCTACTTATTACCACCGATAAAACTGAGGCTTTTAAAGTCTATCAAAGGGCTCAAGGTGAAGTTCTGACACTGTTACAATCTATACCAAAATGTCTCGAGGGCTTTAGTGAGGGTCAGGATTTAGCCAGGCAGTGCTGGACAGAACAGAACGTATCTTTAGTGCAGTTACAGGGGGATGAGAAGCTTGACACTAAACTGTGTCACACACAATTCCCAACACTCCTTCCTCCTGTTTTCCCCTTCTGCCCTAAAGAGTTGCTTGTTGTTATGAGAGAGTCTGAAGGCAGTCTGGGTTTAGAAAAGATGTGCTTACCTTTCATGGCATCCAGAGGAGTTGCGTATCCTGGGCCACACGCTCCACATTTTGCTGATTGGAGATAAAAAAGAAGTTCTTCTAATTACCAAATTATTTCCAAGCATCTCTTCTAAGAGGACTTTGGCTTTGCATTGAGAGATGGACAAATGTTAGATCCAAGTTTTACACTGCCAACACCAGACTCCAGTCAGGGCTGAGGTTACACAATGTGACCCGCCGTGCTCAAGAATGATGGGAAAGTTAGGCCTCCGTTTCCAGGAGTGCAGCCTCACAGTCTGAAAGCACACTCATACATGACAAGGGCCTGGGATTTAAGAAAACTGTGTTAAATGTTTGACAGAGCTGCTGAATCACTGCCAGATGAGTAAGGAGCCAGAGCTGAACGGCCCATTTCATTATTAATGGAAAGGCTTCAGTCCTTCTCTGCACAGAAATGCCAAAGAAGGGGATAGCTTGGAGGATTTACAGCCTGGGTAAGAAGTGAAACTGCAGGTGACCAGAAAGGGGGTGGAATCATCAACCATTCCACCTTCTAGGACAAACTCAGCCCCCCACCTTTACTCTCATGCCACTCTTACCTCTGCTCTGTACCAGTTTGGATCCTAATCAACACCTAAGTGAAAGCGGTGCTAAACCAGCCTTCAGTACAGTAGAGATTCCTACTCCAACACAGTCACAGCACACACATGCTCAGGATTGCATCAATTGGCTAGAATTAAGAAACTATTGCCCTGAAATACTGTTTTAAGGGGCAGTTACAACACGTTGCAAGCTTATAGGCTCAAGGGCTGCACAGAAACCTCTGGTTTTCTTGAGCCATGGAGCTGCAGGGCTACTGGACAGCGTGCAGGAAGCTTCTGCTCCCTTCCTAACTGGAACCAGGACATAGTCAGGGTTTCAAACACAACATGTAGCACTGCTGTGCAGCAGGACACCAGTGTATTTTTTCAATGTGACATGAAGTGAAATACATGTTGACAGAGACAAAACCATCGTACAGTTGCCTCCCTCTGTACCTCCAGTGTCTGCAATAAAAAGCAGCAAAGTAGGTAACTATTTACCAATACTCAAAGAGAGATCGATAGCATCAGAATGCCACAGATCTCAGATTCCAAATGCAGAGGCAGTGACAGCTCCAGTGCCCATTTCGTTAGGGAGCCTTCCTCTGAAGGCAAAATGCTTCAAGCAATCCACTCACTGCACATGGAGCCTCATAACCTCACAGACAGGGTCTTCTCAGAAAGAGCCATTCAGTACCTTAGGTTATGTTTCACCTGCTTTGTGAAGCAGTTTTACCTGGAAACACAAAATAGAAAGTTTGCTTTGTTCAGTTTATGTCTAAGCCGTAATTGAAACTTCCTTTCCATTTCCTCAATCACTTACATTAGCAGGAGCTCAGTTTGCATCAGACCACAGCTCCATGAGCATTGCAAATGCAGTTTGCTGCAGATTCCTTTGAGAAAAAGATTATTTGTGCCAAATTGTTTTCCAGACAAAACACACAACAAGACATGGAATGTTTTATCTTCCTGCTTCTCATAGACATTTGTTTCTCCTTTCTCTCTGATCTTGCTCAAACCCTCTTTTACTCTGAACCATTGTACCTAACTGCCTGAAGATACGTGTGGATGAAGCAAACCTTCCCATTACTCCATGCCAAGCTCATTTGTGAACACAAAATCAGGGGGTTGACATGGAACTGTGCTTGTACCACCTTGTAGCAACATGTTAGCAGTAACGTTTACATTGCTGTGCTCATAATCCATGGTTAAGCACAGTAGTATTACTTGCTATGATGTAGATCCACCTTTGATCTGGTGGCTGACCCAGTATCTTGGACACCAGGCAGTGGGTGGTGCATCAAACACACACACACGTGGTTTGGGCACTCCAGCACCAGGACCCTTTCCCTGCTTCCCAGGCAAATCCTCTCTGGGGTAGCTTCTCACCCCCTCATTCACCTTCCTTGTCTTTCTAAAGGAACAAACATTTCCCTCTTGCCAACAGCTGTGGTGTGAGTTTAGCAGGAAGGGCACACGCATTTAACTGTGACTGCTCAGGGGGGCTTTTCCCTTTTCCATAAAGGAAGTTCCAACAAGCCCCATTCCTCCAAACTCCTGCACAGTTACTGTATATACAGCTGCTAAAAACATGCCTGTTCCTTTTGCTCCCATTGTGGGAGCCTGATAAAGCTGTTTCACAAAGGGGTTTAGGAGATAGGTGGCAATAAAGCAGCCACCTCTTTTGAGAACTTAAGAGTTGGGTGGAATCAATCTGGGCCAAACTAAGCTGTTTGGAGAGCCTGAGCAAACAGAAAGCTCTCCAAAGTCACAGTGCATGCCTGGGCCCAGCACTGACATAGTGATAGAGGAGGGCAGGCAAACGTGGTTCATGATTGTGCTGAAAGAACACCCACTGGGAGGAACCAGGGCAAGACATCCTATGTACATCCTATGGACAGGGCAAGACACAGGCCTTACCGAGCAACAGGGCCAAAAGCCACGCTTCCTTGCTGGACTCCAAGTAACAAATCACGCCAGCAGACTTCAATGAGCTGTTGAATATTTGAAGAGGAGCCCAAGATTTGGACTTCTCCAGCACCAAGGGCACTCCAAACCTTGTGACTGAGCCCCTGCCTGCTGCTGCTGGAAGCTGTACGTTGTGTTATTGACCTGACTCTATCCACTGCCCAGGGACTCTTTACACAAGTGCACAGGTAACACAGCGAAACTTGCAGTGTGTTAGAAAGCAAAGCAAAGCAAAACTCCTTTACTGTGTAGTGGAAGTACTGGTGAAAGCACAGAAAGACAGAAACGTAGCCTAGGCAGCTAACCCAGAGTGGTCACTTCTGCTGAGTCAGCCTCACTGTTTGTATCCCTCCAATAAGGGCTGGTTTTCACTGGGGTCTACAAACTTACCCTGCTTTGTGAACCCCCCCTTGCATGTTACACAATCATACACTCACAGGCAAAAAGGCTTTCAGGTATTTTAAGCCCTTCCCTCTATTTCCTGTTCATGTATCCAGCAATGCAAGGCCACAAAACTGACATGGTCTATCACAAAACTATGAGCAAAACGCTCAGTTCTGGCTCCTGGTTCCTTGGCACCTTTCCCAAGCAAAATTCCTGTTCACAATCCACCAGAGCAGCAAGTCCAAATCTTATTTCAGCCTCTAAATACAGAGGTACTAAAAGAGACATTTAATGAGAGCATAAAAGGCATTTACTGAGAGCACTAAAGCTACTTATTTAAAACCACAGGGGTTTTCAATAGCTTAAAGGAGTAAAGCTTTTACCAGGCAGAGGGAATACGGAACCTCAGCCCCGGAGCTCTCCTGCTCAGTCCCCTCTGGCCCCTGGTCACAAGCTTCACAGTGCACAGCTGCAGCCACAGCACCACATCCCAGCCAGCCCCACAGCTGGATCCTTACCCATGTCGGAGGGGCCGCTCAGGGCTGTTGGGTGAAGCAGAGCTGCCTGGACCAGAGTCCCGTGCAGTGAAGCTGCTGGGAAAGGGGCATAAGTGCAAGAAGGAAGGGGCGGGCAGGAGTGGGGAGAGCGACTGCCAAAGGGAGGGTCCAGAGCAGCCGGAGCAGGCACGGAAGCTCAGCTTCTATTTCCTGGGAAAGAGTGGAGGAACCTGGCCCAGCTTCACCGGAGCAGCCCTTCCCACTGCTCCTCTCCCGTTCCAGCACTCCACGGGGGTGTTTTGTACCCAAGGAGAGCAAAGGAGGAAACACTTTGCATTGCAAACCTCTTGCTTTGGGCAGGGTTTCAAGGTCTGGAGTCAAGGCATGCCCACCCTAAGCACTGCTCTCAGTGGGGTCAGGTCTGGCAGGCAGCGTGCTTTCAGCATTTCATGGCCCTTAAACAAGGCAGCTAGAAGAAGACAACTTGTCTGCTCAGTACTGCACAAAAATACCTCTTAAAGAAGATCCTTTCATGACTGGCAGCAGCCCCAAGTATTGGGAAACCTGGATTTCACACTCTTCCATCTGGAATTCTAAGCTACCCCCAGTGAGAATCAGTGTATTATTTCCCATTTATTTTTTAAAGGACAGTGCTTTTCCCCCAGGCAATAGCACCTCGGTCATTCCCAAGAGCAGACACCACATTGTACAACCCTCTCCCACTTCTCTGCCTTTTACATGAGCCACCATGTACAGCAGAAACACCAAACGGTGCTGGAACACTCCCGCTACTGAGGCTGGTCCCTCCATTATGCCAAGAGGGTGTCAGGGAGCTCTGACACCCAACCTACAACTGCCCATTCATTCTGATTTATTTAGTGAACTGAGCCTGTTTTTCTTGATCCCAAAGCGGACAAACACAGGCTGTTAACTCTTTACCTTCAGACTGTTGGCTCAGCGTTTTGTGCAAACGAATTACAGCTCAAAACCTGCCTTTCCTCTCCATTCTGTGTCCTGTACTCCACAGCTGCGGTTGAGTATTTGAACTGTGTCGTGGTTTAAACCCAGCCACGCAGCTCGTTCCCTCACTCAACCCCCCTCCTTCCTCCCCGCTCCCGGAGGGATGGGGAGGAGAACCCAAGGGATGCGACTCCCACGGGTTGAGATCACAACAATCCAGTCACTAAGGTATAACACAAATCACTGTTGCTATCACCGATAATAATAAGGACAAGGAAAACAAGGGAAGAGGGTACGATACCACCCGCTGAAAACGAGCCCGACCGGGAAGTTCCCTCTCCTTCCAGNATACAGCATCTCACCAACCACCGACAAAAAACAACACCCCAACCCAACCGAGTGCTGACCCGCCACCTCCTAGCCCGACCGGGAAGTTCCCTCTCCTTCCAGGTCACTCCCCGTTACCTCCTGGCCATGCCGTGCCATGCTATGGTATGGAATACATCCTTGGTCAGTTTGGGTCCTGTCCTGTCCCTCCTTCCTCCCGGCCTCCCCTCCTCCCTGGCAGAGCATGAGGCTCACAAAGTCCTTGGTCAGGGCAAACATCGCTCGGCAACAACCAAAACCATCGGTGTTATCAGCCCTGTTCCCGGGTTAAGTCAAACCACAGCTACTAAGGAGGAGAAAAACTGCCTGCAACTGCTGAACCCAGGACAAACTAACTGATGGGCATTCAAGTTCCACCTCTCTCATCTTAGATAAGGGACAAGCTGCTTCACACAAAGGCATTGTTTTAAAACAGGGATTTCTGTTCTTTTTGTCCCCAGGCCTTAGTGTTCATTCTGATTGAGTCCCATGCCTATCTCTCATTCTTTCTGTCTTTTCCTCCTCAGGTACAGCCTTGTCTGTCCAACAGTTCCTTCCCTTCTTAACTTTTCATTTCAAAACACTACTTTACTACACATAAGCTTGATGCAGTGGGGTTGTAAGATGCTGTTTAAAAATGTGAGTAATGTATTTCATAAATACACTGAGACTCCGGAGATCCCATGAGATGCCAACTGAAGCTCCACGTCAAGGAATCAGATCTGTGCTCTTGAAGAACCCCGCTGACGTCAGCAAGACTCCAAGGCTGAGCAGGGTATCACAAACATCACTTGTACTACAAGAGCTATGCCCTGCATTCTAGGCAGAGCAAGTGGGAATTCCATCATCCTCAGCAATGGCCTACTTCTGCTTCCAGCAAAGGCACCAGGAGTTTCAGCTCTTGAGGTCAGCAGGAGGGCAGTCCACACACCCATAAACCTTCAGTGCAAGGGGTGACCCTGCTGAGAGCAGGGGAAGCACATCCCACCACCACCACAGGCACAGGCAAGCTCCTCAGGCAATAATTCACTTCAGTTTAAACGCTCTGAGTCGGCAGGGAACGGATCAGTGCCGAGGATGAAACCCACGTGGTGGTAAATCAGCAGTGCCCTCGGCTCACATCTCATGCCACTGTGGAGGCAGCGGGAGCCATCGCTCACCTCGGGATGTGTCTGCCACAAACACAGAGGAGCAAAAGGCCAAGATGGGTTTGTGCACCTCCACAGCCCTTCTCCAGCTCCCTTTCAGCTCTCACTCCTGGGCTCCCCATGCTGCAGCGCAGGCTCCTGCCAGGCTTCTGGCAAGCACAGGCCTGCTCCGTGTATCCTGCATCTAGAAGCTACCCCATTACAGTGGCATCAGGGAGCTCCACAAACACGCTTTATCAAAGCACAATACTTTTATCAACACATCAGCAAGCCTTGAGCCATGGCACAGCTTTTCATGGCTCCCAACTCCACGTCATGCTTGAGCTCAGTTTTGGGTTGGTTCCAAGCAGTCTGACTAAGACAGTTTATCTACCCCACTGTTCACATACCAAAGATTCCCAGCGCCTCACTCCTCTGCTCTGTGGATGTAACCCAACGCGAGTCAGTGCCAGCCCACCTTCATCAGAGCACAGACACACACAGACAGATCCCATCCATCCTCGCATCTGGCCTGGGGGAATTGTTTAATGACTTGCTACAACCTGGGAATAACCTGGTGAGAGCCAGCCTGCAGTTACCAAGAGCCCATCATGCCAGCTTGTTTCTATCGTAAGACTTTGATCCAAAGAGAAGGAAAATGCATATCTTAGTCATAGTGGGAACTTTGATGTTGTGCCTCACACCTTCCTCTTAACTAAACATATAGCTTAGCCAAAACAACTGCAAGTTTGGTGTAAAGATACATACAAAACTACAAACATTACCCAACATAGCTGAGTCACTGGAGGGATTTGTAGGCCTGTAGAAGTTTACGTGTCCACAGTAACAAGGAATTTCACTACTGTGTTACATGTGTAATGCAGAATAGGCACATCACATCTACAAACAGCAGCAAAGTGGAGTATCAAGTATTGTGGATGATGAAATTAGGAGAAAATGGAGAAATTTGGAAGTGGGGCAATGCCTGAAATAATGGAATCCCTGATAAATGCCATTCCAATTCAAATTAGCCTGGGAGCTGGGAATGGCTAATGCATTTCAAACCAACCTTTCAGAATTCCTTTCTCAGTTTACTTAGCTGGACATTTGTTCCCAACTTCTGCAGCTTCAGACACTGAAAAGAATCCATGTGGATTTACACCCGCATGGAAGCAGGTCTCCATGCATGTTGCCAAAGTGATCCGCTGTAACCCAAGTGCTGATATCCTTCCTCCAGCCTCACTGGTATTTGCCAACCACATGGCTGTTCTTTAAGGGTATAGAAACCACCCCATGTACATGACAATGCCACTGGCAGTAGAGTCAATGCCAACATGTGGAAGAGTAAATGATGCATCTGACAACTTCCAAAGGTTATCAAACTCCACAACAGAGGTTTCTGTTTGAACCCCACTAGCTGAAAGGCCCAGTTTTCCTTTTGCAGGGGCAATATGCTAAACCTCCAAGTTTACAAAGAGCTCATGGCTTGAAGCTGAAACAAGTACAAAACCCCACACATTTACTATGGTTAAGAATGCGTAAGGAATGTTGTCACCTTGGAGAGCCCAATCTCTGCTTCGAGGTTGCTAATAATGAAATGACAACAACCAGATGTTCAGAGAATCTGTAAAGGGGAACCTCAGCTGGGACTTGACAAGACAAACAAACCAATGATTCAAAAGACAGCTATTTTTATAGCCACAACAGCTTCCTGCAGAGAAATAGCTTGATCCTGGGCCAGCTCCCAGAGTCCTGGAGGCTTCTAACTCTACTCTTATGGAGACCTCCCTTGAGCAGGTTTCCTCTGCAGTGGCAGGTTATTTGCAGGTAACACTGTCATTCTTTCTTATTAGCTGTAAGTGAAAACTGGCTATGGCTCAACAGCTTTTTAAGGAAAGGAACCCACTCTTCAACTGTATCTCCACTGCTCTGTTAGGCTCTCTCAAGAATACAGGTTAGAGACATGTATTAGCCAGGCCTTAATGTGCTTTAGTATCCCCTCAAGTCTGGATGCCCTTCACAAAGACATGAGCAGGTTTGATCTGCTTCAGATCAAAAATGAGAGATAACTCACCAGTGGTGAAGTGATTTAAACCAGCTGCATTCTCCTGACATTAACTGCATCTCAACTAGGTATCTGTAGGGCACTGGAGAAAGAGAAAAGCACCTGGTGAAGTTTTATGCTTTCTTTTCAAGACAAAACCCCAAACTTTCCTTTTTACCTTAAGTCTCAGAAATGCTGCATTTGCCCTTTTGCATTTGCAGGGAGGGAAGAAATCAAGTTTGGGATTAGCAGGTGGTGATTTTGTTAGGAATATAAAACTTCATGGGTAAACCCTTGCTACTGTCCACATCTGAATTCCTCTTCCAAACCCGAGTTATCCCAGACAATGCTGCTGTGGCTGCTCTTTGCCCCTTCACGTAAGGAAGGCATCACTTTCTATAGCTCCTGCTTCCAGATTATCTTTATTTGGTGGTGGTGGTTTTGAAAAATCAAGTGAAAGCTCCTATTATATTCAGTAATTAACTAATCCTCTATCTAAGGCAGAGGCTGCAGAGTGCAATCAGGACTACAAAGCCTAACAAGGGATAATGATGTTTGTTATTCTTATCAGCGGCATAACCACAGAAGAGAATGCAGCCCTTCGTATTGCACACGTGTACGATTTACAGGTGACAGAGTGTTAAGTGAAAGCACTTCCCTTCAGCATGAGGTGAAGCAGCCTGGAGCACTGTGTAAGCCAGGAAGAGTGCCTGGTACCTCCTGAAGACCATCAGAAGAAAATTAATGTGCTTGTTTAATGAAGCACAGAACAATAAATTACATTGCAGCAACACGTGGAGATCACAGCAAGGGGCTCCATTTGGGAAGCACCATTTGGGAAGCACACTGCTCACCAAATCCATGCGTGTCTTCAAAATAAAGCAACATCTCAACGTACGCTGAAGATATGTTATCAGGGACCTGAAATGCATCCCTATTTTTTGTTACCTATGTTTGCTGTTGATACAAAGCATGTTGTCTGTCCTAACTGCACCAGCTGCAGCACTCAGGCTGCAGTGTGCACAGTTACAGCTCTATGTTCCAGCATTCCTGAATTACTCGTAATAATAAGTTCATTACTAAAGATATAATCACAGTAATAAGTTCATTATTAAAGATATTGCCCATTTGACTTTATGTTAGGGGAGAATGTTGATGATGCGTTGGCTTGACAGTGCAGGAACTCCAATGGCACTGAGCCAGCGATGTACTTAAGCAAATGCATAACTTGAAGCATTTATAGAGCCCTGCTGATTGTATTTAGATCCTGGCTTCAGCATCCACTGAATCAAAGCCCTCACACCTCGGTGGGCAGCTCCTGACTCACCGCTGTCCTGACTTCCAGGAACCTCCACAGCTTTATGGGGATTTCATCCTCAGCCTCCTCCTTGAGGCCATCCCCAAGGGATGAAACTTGTGGCAGCTTCTGAGAGGAGTCTAACAGAAGGGACATAAAACACAAGAGATAAAGAACAACTCCATCGAGTGTCTCTGCCACCAATAAATGTACCTTCTGACGGTCTGGAGCCCCTGAGACACGCTGGAACGCTGCTAACTATCAAACATGGATGGCGGGTTTCAGTCCCAGAACCACACTAGCAGTGCGAGCGGTCACAGAACATTAAAGACTACCAGGCAAAGGCGGCAGGCTTGGCCCCTGACAGCACCGTCAGGCAGGGGAACAGCCCTGCAGGCGAGCCATCCGCCTCTAATGCCACCAGCAGCGTCGCTACCCCTAGCTTCACTCACAGACGGCAGCCGAGACCGCGCAGCGCTACCAGCGCAGGGCGAGCCCAAGGCGCAGGGAACGCTACCGGCGATGGCGACTGCAAAGGCAAAGGGAAGCCGAGGCCAACGCCTGCTGCGGGGCTGACAGGGGCCGGAGACCGGCGCTAGGGCCAAGCGGCGCCCCCCGCCCGCCAACGGCGCGCAGGGCCCAGTCCTCTCCCGCGCCCCGGGGCCTGACTGCGGGACAGCCCTGACAGGAGGCGGGGGCGCGGCGCGGGCGGCGCCTCCCGGAGCGAACGGCGGCAGGGGCCGGCCGGCAGCGGCAGAACCCCGGGGGGAGAGGGGGTGGGAGCAGCCCCGGCTCAGCCCCCACCGTGGCCCCGCTGCCCGCTCCGGGCCGAGGCAGGCACCGGAGCGAACCCGCTCCACGCTCCCGCTCCCGACCAACTTCACCAAGGCCAAGGCCGCGGCCTCCCGGTGACGTCACCGCGCCGAAAGCCAATCCCCGCGCCGGTCCGCGGCTCAGGAGGAAATGACGTCACCGTATCCCTCCGCCGGCCAGGTCCCCTTTTTGTGTGTGTGTGTGTGTGTGGCTGCGGCGCGGCCCGCGTGTATCCTCCCGCCGGGCGCGCTTTTTTCTTCTCCCCTCGCTGGGGTGCGGGGGGAGGCTGGGAGGGAGCCGGGCGCAGCCGCGCGGAGGAAGCCGGAGCCGGAGCGGTCACCGGTTACGTTCCTCCCGCCGCGGGTGCCGCTGCTCGGGGCTCCGGGGGGGGCTGATGCCGCCCGCCCCCCGGCGCCGGTCTCGTCTCCCGCAGAGCGGCGGAGCGCGGCGGGGGCGCGCGCGCGGGGCCCGCTGAGAGCGAGCGGCGGCGGCGGCGGCGGCGGGAAGGTGAGGCGGAACGAGCCATTATGGGGGGGGTGGGTGGGAGGGAGGGGGGATTC
>NDXB01007854.1:0-12086 GCA_002631895.1 Agapornis roseicollis | reverse complement strand
CCCCCAAACAGAGGGGAAGGATACAGCACATCAATGAAGACGAATTACTGAGCAGCCCTTTGTCTGGCTTAGCTTTCTGCTGTGGACATCTAAGACAAGTTCATTTTGAAATAGATAGCTGGTGAGATCTTCTGTGCTCTGTCACCCAAGAATAGCACTTATATGTGTAAAGAAGAGACAGAGAAGCCAGTTCCTGAAAAGCATTAATTTTGTGCCTGTCCTTCCATACACTCTTGATTCTCTAATTCTGCTGAAGCTGTTGTTTCACTGGGAAAACAGGGAGGGAGGGGAAAGGTGCTGTGTATGGGGCATCTAAATGGGTTTGGTTGCTGACTGGATGTTGAAAATGCCAGTGTGGATGGGTGCCTGGCAGTGTACTGCACTTTTATCTTTGGAAAGTGAGCAGCACTTTTTGTTCCTATGAGTCTGTTTTAACTCCTAGACTTTTGTCAAAGTGGAGTTCTCAATGTGTGCTGTATCCTTCTTAAAGTAAATGGGAGGGATTTGACTTAGCAGCCCACTAAACATTGCAAGTAACTGTTGGCGCAGCTGCATTTGTTGTAGCATCCTGGCTGCAATACCTTTAGCAGAGCATGAATGTGCTTCCCTTTGCATTGGAGGAACAGATGGTTGTCTTGAGCTCGAGCATTGGTGTTTTAATTGTAATAATTCTGATAGTAGTGCAGTTAGAGTGGATGCTGGTCCCAGGACATGACCATCCCTGCTGTTATCACTTGCAGTGGCCTTGCAGGGAGGAGATGGTCCTGCATGGGTGTACAGACTTGAATGTCTATGTTGTAATGCGAAGATAAACACTTTTCAATTATGTTGAAAAGCTAATATAGAGAAGACTTCTGATGTGCCACCTTTTGTCCTGCTGACTGCTGCTGACTTCAAAGGAGGTGAGATATCTGCTGAAGTGGCCTTGAAACAGAACAGAAATAGCAGCAGGGGAAAATGAAGTGGAAGTTCCCTGCAAAGCTGGTGAAAGAACAGCCTGAAGCTGAAATGAAGGAGATGAAAGTAGCTTTTTCTTGAATACAGCCCCTTTCTTATACCTTGTACCTATGATCTCCGTGGCTACGTATTTGTCAGAAATAGTTTTTAATTTCCTGATGTGAGGGGTGTGAATAGTTAGTAAGCTCTTTTGCTGGCTTTCTGGGCAGCTGGGAATAAAACCCAATGCCATTGATATCCCTGCCATAAAACTGAATCTGGCAGCTCTTATTTTTCATACTTGGAAAAGTAAGGCAGAAGGTGTAATTTCTTTAGCATGGTGATGAGCTGTGCACTGTAACAGGAGCATTCTTTCCAGTGGACTGCAGCTGGACAAATACACTGCAGACTCACTATGTGCTTTCTCTGTCTGAGACAAGGAGATTTAGAGCTGTGGTACCTGGAAGTAGCTAAGATGTGTTTGTGTCTATCTGTCCTGCGTTTGGCTGGAGTAAAGTTAATTTTCTTCCTAGTAGCTGGTATAGTGCTGTGTGATTTGTGCAGAGAACAGTGCTGATAACAGCTCCCACTGAGGCAGGGGGAGTGAGCAAGCGGCTGTGTGATGTGTAGCTGCCTGTCAGGTTAAGCCACAACACCATCACATCATCTGGTTTTCTTTATTTCTCTCAGAGATGACTGGTTTGCATAGTAACAGATGCATCGGGGATAATGCTTCTCCTCTTGAGTACTGCTGGTAGTAGGATGTGAGACCAATAGATCAGCTGTCTGTGGAGCTATACTTTGACCTCGCATTGTATTAGTTTCTCTGCTGCATTTATTCTCTCCCCATTTAAAATTGGTTTTGCTTTTAAGTGCTTCTTTAAGCTGTGGGATGCTACTGGCATTCAGAAATTCTCCAGTTCCACCACAGTGAACGCAATTCTTCTGCATTCTCTATCAACAAGTGTTTTATAATTCATTATTTCAGTAACACCTATGTTTTCAAACACTTGTAGATTGTTTAAGCATATTAACTACAAATTCAGAGCATACATGTCTGCTAATGCATCAGATCTGTTCCTCATGCCTCTTGTGTTTCCCTGTCTTCAGCACAATCATGCTGTATTAATTACTTCAGTGATTAACAATGTCTGCCTACAATTGTGTGGGGAGTATCTTGGGAAGTAAGAAGATAGCTAAAATTCAAAGCAAGGCAATGCAATTTTGATATGGAATATAAAGGTGCTGCAAAATTATGCCTATGCCTGATAAAGCACCTCTGTTTTAAAAGCTGCTCTGAGCTTTTCTCTTCCCTCTGGGTAGTATATGACCCACATTAAAACAATTTAGGTGAGCAACAAAACAAGTCTATACACCAGCAGCAAAAAGAAAGAAATAGAACAAAATGAGTCCAGAATTACTTGTGAAGCAGCTTGAAGCCTCATAACTTCAGATCTGTGTTCTGAATCATTGTGCAGAAAAAAAACCCCCTGTGTCATGTGAACAGATTAGGATAGGCTTTAAAATGAAAGGATGACATGAAGTCTAGTGCTTGGTTGCTTGGGTTTTCTTTGTGATAAGGACATTTTCTTTTGGGGTCACCTTTCCTGTCATCCTCTCAGTCCACCCTTTCCAGTGGTGCTTTCTTGGAAGTGGGCCAGGACAGTTTCACCCTGGGAAGCCATGTGAAGCCAATGAGCTGCATTTTGTGACCCTGGAAAAAATGGAAAATATTTGTTCTCTTCTGCCAGTCTTCTCCTTCCTTTTCCTTAATCTCTGAACACTTCCATGCATAATCTCACCTATAATTATAGCCACATAGGAGTACAGTGCTTAGTAACTTTATTAATTAATATTTATTTGTTCATATGATTTTCATTCTCTCTCACTTAGATTAAAAAATGGATTTTTATTTGCCTCTGTTCAAAGTCAAGAATGAGTGTGCATTAAAAAAACAGACAAACCCAACCCTTTCTCTGCATGGGGAAAACCCCAAATCCCAATCCCAATCATGTTCAGGTCTTCCCAAGTATTTAATAGTAATCATATTTAAGGGGTGAAACTTGCAGTTTCAACCTTTTTAGGTAGTTGTGGAAGGTAAAGATCTGAGGGGTGGTGGGGGGTGGGGGCTGTGCATGTCTACTTTGCAGTCCATCTCTGGATGTCTGCTTTGCAGAACTGTACCTGGGGAGGTTTAGGTGGCTGGAAAGGTATAACATGAGGGACTGTGCATTGCATCCTCCCTGTGCCCCTTTGCTAGTCCCATCTGCTCAGCCTGTGGGCAGGGGGCTGTGCGTGGATATTGCTTTGCCTGTGCACTCCTATACCAACACAAGTGACTACTGCATGCTTTGCATTCTTACCAAATTTTCAACTTCTATTAAAAGTGATTCTGGCAGCCCATGTATTTGTATAAATAGCTTCCTTAAAGACTAAAGGGGTGCATGTTTTACAGTGTTGCTCTGAGTGAGTGGAGATGAGCCTTCAAAGCTGGCTTGTGCTGACAGACACAGCCAACCAAGATGTTTGAGCTGAACAACAGAGTTCTTACATGCTGACTCTTATCCAGATGCTTTATTGAAATGTGTCGGTTAAAGAAAGAAAGAATTATTACATCTGCAGGATACCAGTGCATCATCCTAGCTCATGTCTTTATCTAATTAAGCTTTTGATTTAGATCATAATCTTTCACACCATTCAGAAAACTTCCCTGAACAAGGGTCAGGAAAGACTATGGGAAGCTGAGCACTTGTTGACTGTGGCAGCTCAGTCTTCTACAATCTTATTCCTCATCTAATTAGCAAAGCAAGATAACTAGAGGGTAACATTTAATATAAAATCATAGATGCAACCCATCTGTGCAAGTTTTAACAGAGCAGGTTGTAAATCAAGCAATGCCACTTCACTTACATGTGGCTTCATTTGCTGCTCTGAGTAGATAAAAGGAGTATAACAGGGAGCAGGTATTACTCAAGTCAACCTTACACATTCTTGGCTATGATGCTTCTCTTGGGAATGTTTCCTTCTCCAAAGGGCCAAATCAAGACTGCTATCCTGAAAATGATGCCCAATTAAGAAACCACAACATGGAAATATTAGGAGAGAGAACAGCATGTGTTTCTTAAAGGACTGTAGCAACTGTGGAGAACAAAACAACTGGACTAGCTTCCTGGCGATATATTTAAGAATTCAAATGTGAAGTAACCTCAGAGGAGTTGGTTGTACAGCTGTGTACATTATCAGTGGTGCAGTCTGGTTTTGCTCAGCATCCAACACCTTCAAGCCAAAACTTTGGGACAGAAAAATACATCGTAATTACACAGTTGTTAAAAAAAGTACAGTTTCCTGTCAGAAGTATATCTGGCCAAATTGTAAAGGCTTTTTTCCATCCTTTCATGGCTAGTTTTGTTTAAGACCTGCTTTGCAAACAAAGCCGATAAAGCCAGGCTATTTTACTTCAGAAAGTGAAGGAAGATCCTGCAGATTTATCGGCAAGGCTGGAGGTATTTTATTAATGCCACCGTGGGGGAAGCCTGATTCTGATTTATCTGCAGAAATTTCACAGTTTGGCAGGGCTGCCTGGCAGGCTACCTCTTGGTTTTCAAATGACTGCATGTTAGATTCGGTCTGAGTAGAAAGCTTTGTTCAAATGTGAACTTCAACTAGAGATTACCTGTGAAATTTCTTTAGATCCTAATGGACACATATAAATATTAGTTTGGAGAAACCAGTGGCTACTGATCCGTGTAGTTAGTGTTTTAATTCACATATCTGTTCTGAATAGAACTTTTCCAAAAGCTTCTGTCTAAATTTAAATGGACTGTTTATAGTAACCACCCAGTAAGACAACATACTGAAGCAAAATGTGCTGAGCATATGAAACAAGCAGGGTTATTAAGCCATAAGTAAATCATTGGTTCAAATCAACTTGCAGTAATGATAGTGCCCATTTAAAGAAAATGTACTGTGTAATTCAAAGTGTTTCAGAATTAATAATAATAATAATAATAATTAAATTTTTAATCACCAGGAGGCAATGTTTCTTTCTCTTGCAGCCAAGGAAACCTTAGTAATGCAGGGTATCTACTTGTTTAGATGCAACCCTCTAATTTCTCCATAGCAGTCATATTGGAAACATGAAGTTGTACATAATTTTCCCCTCTGCTTGAATGGGAAAGTTAAAGAAAGATTACAAGTTAGGCTCCTTTTTTTTTTTTTAGGAAGAGAATTCTTTGACTCTTGATTTCTCTTATATAAGGAATTACCATGTCCAGATTTGGGTCTTGGAACTGGAATTGGAACAAAAAGCCAAAATTCCCTGAAGACTGAAGAAGATTGATTCCAGCTTCTCAAAACACTTTGTTACTGCTGAAACGGGAAAGCATGTAAATGTGCATATAGGGTAAAATTGAATATCTGCATACAGGTAAGTTGAGATGAAGAAAGCAGAGGCACATTTACCTATCAAGCTAATTCATTCAGTCATTTGCTGCTGAAAACTGTCCGAATATTAAAAAAAGTTTCTGACGAAGGTTTTGGATTTTGGTGCTGCAATATTTTCTTTACTTGCTAGAGGACAACGGCTTTGAAAACACATGTTCCTAACTGTCCCACACAGTTGGGAAGAGGACCTGGGCATCTGAGTGCTCATCTCCCAGTTCTGCCCGTGGGGTCATAGCTTCTTCAGCCCATGGGGTCACAGCTTCTTCAGCCTGTAGACAGCCATGCCTTGGGGATGCAAAGCTCACCCGTGGGAGGAACGTCCAGCTGGGATTTGGCAGGAAACACAGAGGTGATCTTTTTTGTCTTATGTCTTGTACAACAAATCATTCCATAAATTGTGGAGGTTTTGCTTTAGACAAGAAGTACATCACACCTGGGTAACCAGATTGTCTTCAAGTATGGGTGGCTTCATCCACCAGTTATTTGTGCTATTTTTCACTTGTGGGAGCCTTGTTCCTGGTGCGGCTCCCACCCAGGCAGCATGGTTATGGCTTTCTCAGAGATCACTGAGCTAACTTAGGCTTAAATGAAGCAGAATTATCCTGGAGGAGACTTGTAGAGATCCACCAGCTTTGCAAGCATTTATTTGCTGTGAACACATTCTTAGTATTTCCTGGCCACCATTCAACTGTGGGCTCCTAAAGCATCAGCTCATGCCAGGCAACAGCATCTTCCCTCCCTGCCTCGCTTCAGCCACTGCTTTCTGGCGTATTTTCTCTTCCAGTTAGATAACTTGTTAAGTGAAAGCTTTGTGCATCAACTGTCTTGGGAGATTTTTCTTACAGATTCACTGTAGTAGTGTTTGGAAATGAACTCTCCCATTAGAAAAGCTGCTATGTTTTATTAGTGCTATATAGGACTCTGGTGTGCTTGGCTGTGTGTCAGGGAGGAGTGCTCCCTTAAGGCGCATTATCTCCCTGTTGCCCAATACATGTTTTCTTGAATGTTTCTGTGAGGCAGGTCCTTCTGGCAGCTGTTGGCAGTGAGGCAGGAAACCAGATGAATCTCAAGTCTGCTTCTAATATGGCTGTTCTCATGTTGAGTGTGTACATCAACCTCTTGGTCTCCATGAGGTATGAGAGAGCTTACCTCAATAGACATGTCTGGTGTAATTCAGTGTGGTAAATAGTGATCTTATTTACCTGACTTTATGAACACTTCTTGCTTCCAGTGGCACTCAGAAAGCCCAAACCATTATTTATATAGAGAGCTGAAAACACAGGGTGCTGAACCAAAAGAAAACCAGTCAAAATATAAGCTTTCTACAGCTTGTCCAAGACACCATATATTGTGACCCTTTGCTTTAGTGCTCTGTGTCATTCCTGGGGAAGTCTGTTATTTATTATATTGAAAATAACTATTTGAATTCATCCATTGTAGATGTATACAAGTATGTTCCAAATCAGGGGTGAGAATTTAAAGCTACTTTAGGAGTAAGTACTTTTCTGCAGGTTTGTGTTTTTTGGGGGGGTTGTTTTGTGGTGCTTTATGTGCTTAATCCTCCTAAAACTTGAAAATCAGACAGGTCATGCCTTGGGATGAGATGAGGCAGAGTTTGAAGAATAGAAAAGCACTAGCAATAATGTAACTTACTATGTTACCTACAATCCCATGTTAAATACATCCTTCAAAACCATTTTGAAAGTGATGTTCCAGCAGCATTTAGAGCTCTCAAGCTTGCTTTTAATACCCTAGGATCAGCCCTGTTGGGAATGTCACAAGTAGGGAAAAGAAAAGGTGAAAGAGGATTTACCCTTGAGACTTGTCAGTTCTGAGAAAGGAAGTACCAAGTGGGTTCATTTGCCTACAGCAATATCAGGTTTGTCACCACACTTGGTTTTTCTTTTCCTTTGCTGAAAACCAGAAGAAAGCAGTGAGAGAGTGGGATAGAAATGAGAAGAGAGGAGTCGTAAGAATACGAAAGGTTGCCTGGGCTGTGGGATGTAGATTTATGGGTCCCATAATAGGACTCATGTTTGCAAATGTTTTTCTGCTTTTCCTAGGTAGAAGCAATCATCCAATTCTGTCCTCTTTAAGAGAGGGATCATTTATGCTCTCAGCATGGATGCTATTTCCAAGTTTCCATGTCCTTTCAGTACCTCAACAATCCCTTGTGTTTGTTGGATTTTTTTCCAGATGAGATTGTGTGGTGTCTTCTGTTAGGGCACCTGTGACTGTGTATCTCTGGGAAATGAGTGTAAGTAAGTGATCATTCACATGATACAGTGTGCCAGAGTTGAAATCTGTATAATTCTGTAAAAGACTGCATACCCCATTAGCTACAGCTTTGAAGAATTTTGCTGCTTCTAACCTGGACTTTAATGTCTAGTTTTGTCTTGGCTATCGTGTGGGTAATTCACATTATGTCATTCCAGTTGCCAGAATAATCTCCAGAGTGTTGGTAAATTCTGGATTCTGTTTTGCCCTGTGCTAGGGATTGGAAGAGTTCCTGAATAGTTAATCATAATTATCGTAGCTGCAAATACTCATGTGCACACAAGACCATACCTGTGGAAAGAAATGTGTAAATGATCAGAAAATCACCCTTAAGTAGAGCTTTTCTTCCCTGGATTTTAAATAGCATCAGCAGAACTGTTACATTCCAACATGTTTTCACTTTTTTAAATAATACATAGAAGAATCAGCTTTGCCTTCCTTTACAACAAAACCCTGTGCATGGATACTAATCCCACTAAATCCCAATATCATCTTTTTAAACCATTTCCTTATTGCAGGAGAGGGAGGATAAATACATAGAGAAGAAAAAGCTTGATGCTAATGGGTGTGTGATACGGACACATCACCCACGAACATGCTGTAGAATGCACTATGGTGACATAAGGCACAAACCATCTTTCTCATCATGTGCCCAAAGGCTCTCAGCCTGAAACTTGAAAGAAATGGCAAGCTTGGGTTTGTTTTCAGAGGGCTTGTTCCATGCAGTCTATGACACGTTACCCTGGCTCAGGGCCGAATGTTATGAACTCCAAATGTTGTGTTCTAAACTCCAGCTTTGCCTATGGGAAGTGAAGGAGTGTATGCTGGTTCTCCTTACAGAGGTTACAGTGATACAGTGAGAACTGACTTCAGCTTCCCATGACATGACAATCTGAGGTGAAAAGGCCATTATGAAGCCTGGCTTAAATGGCTAATGTGAAATGCAGATGTGTCATTTCACCTTGCCTCAGTGTCCACAGAGGCAGGGCTGAGCCTTCTGCTGCTGCCATGGGTCTTACCTTTTTCTTTGAAAGTGTCTAAAGCAGAAAGCAAGTTGCAGGGTCTCTAGAGGGAGTGTGCAGTGCCTCATCTCTGTGGCTTCCCCAGTGCCTCCCTAGATCTTTGTTCCCTTCATCACTGTCTCCTTGTTCTTCTATTCCTTCAGCCCAACATTATATGCAGACAACAGGCAGAGAAGTGGGAGCACCATACTCCTGCTGTCATATCCATCACAGCATGAATTTGAGGGTGGCTTCTGAATTTGAAATTAACTAGCAACAGTTCTAAGCATCGTCCTGAATGTCCTTCTCTTGCTCCTGTGCTTTCTCTGTTTGTTAAATTCAGCCTCATGTTAGACAGGCTATTGTCTTGCTGGCTTTGCAGCAGGAAGGCAATGCAGTAGGAAAGGACATTTTACTCATCAGTTTCCTCTGCTTTCATCTGTGATGCCAGTCTTCGCAGTCACATCTGTGGGTACTGCAAGAGAGTAGGAAATCCACCCAGTTGTGTTGCTGTAGGTGCTTAGTGCATCCTAGCAAGTAGTGTTTGTCTCAGGCTTTTTCTCACTTAAAACCCTTATGTCATCTTGTTGTTCTTGAATGTGTTTCCTCCTGCCCTACTTTGTGTTCCAAGAATGAAAAAGGTAACAATTGATGTTAAGGGTTTTACAGGTAACTGCTTATTTTTATTACTTCCTGCAGGAAGAGTCTCAAAGGTTGAGAGGAAAGATGCACCAAGCTGCAGTTCTGCCTGAGAGGGCATTCTGGCTCCAGCCAATTCTTTTGCTAAATATGCTTTCCCCGCTTTCTTTTCAGAATATGGCCATATAATAATGGAAGAAAATACAGCCTCCTCTTCTTACTCTTAGGTTGTTCCCTATTGGCTGTCAAACTTGTGAGACTTCTGAAGTGTTGAGATATGTGTGTTTATGTTTCCTTCCAGGGCTCAGGCAGTGGTTGGACTGCATGTCCTCAAATGAGCACAAGATGGTCTTGTGTTACTGTAGAAATCCTTGCTGGTGAAAAGTAAAGTCATTCATTTCCTAAGTTAGTTTTGCAAAACCCAATTCTTTTGTGTTATAAGGAAGAATAAAATAGTGGTTTTGACATCTTCAGGAAAGGTTTCCATTTAAAACTTTCTTGGAAACAGAAACACTTCAGTTTTATCAAGAAAGTATAAATGAGCTTGAGATCTCAGTGAAATATTCTGCTCCTGTTGTCTTCATTCAGAAATTCCTCCTTGGTTGATGCATTGGAAGTTACATTTTCTAAACTGCTGAAGAGCAAAGCTAAATGCTCCTGTTCCAAACAGGAAGTTGTTTCTATAACCTGTGTACTGGAATGTGCTAAGCAATCAAAAAGCACGTGAGAAAAGAGCAGTTCAACTTGTTGCCAACCCTCCCATTTTCAGTTGTTTTAAATGACAAAGTTTCTATAGTTTTGTGGGTGGAATTACACAGATCCAGATCCAGCAAGCAGTCTGCCTTCAGTGCACTGATAAATTGTACTTCATTTTCTGGAATAGGTTAATTTCATTTAGGTAAGGCAAGGCAAAAGAAACAGGCTTTTTGGGGCATTGCCAAATAAGAAGATTAAGTCAGCATCAAATCCATTAGTGAATTGATTTATCTACTTTGGCCAACACCATTTCAGCCTCTTTGTCTTGCCTTTTTTTCTCTCTTGGGTGGTAATTTAAGTAGTTCACAATCTTGCATTACATAGTGGTTGCTCTGCTTAAAACTAGGTTTACTGCTCTCTGAATGTTTTTTAAGCAGATCTAATTCAGTTTTATCTTTTTCATGGCAACTTTTTCTTCTTCTGTGAATGTACCAGTTCTTTGAAAACTCATGTGACGTTGTTTCTGGGAATATGCAATCCTAATTGTTGTAGGCTACTGCAGAACACACTTGCAATGAAGTTGCCCCTTAATTGCACAAGTATACGTGTCCATTATTATTCACTGTCAGCTCTGACCTTTCTTTCAGAAGCTCTGTTCCTAGTCATTGTAGTTGGCCTTCCTGTAGTTGTCTCACCAGTCTTTGTTTTTCCTCATTTTAGTTTTCTATGGATTAGAGGATTGGAGCCTTGTGAGCAAAACTTACGGTGTCAGTTGAAGTCAACCTCTGACGGGCGCTTTTTCTGCCTTTGGCATATTTATAATATGTCTGTCTTTTGTGGATTCTTTACTAATTTCCTAGTCTTGGATTTTGCAGGTTCTATCAAGAAAAACTTATGACATGAGCAACAACCTCTCAACAGTACTGTGATGTTACGTCTGATTTTCTTGGTCTTTAGTGTCATTCATACAGAAGATGCATTAAATGTTGAGCATCAAAATGAAGCTAGTTTTCTCATCAGCTGCTGCTGTGTCATGGGAGTATGAGCTAGTCTGAACTAGACTGAAACTCACCGTGGTCTGGCGTTTTGTAACAGCTGAATTACGTGGTTTCATGAAAAACTGGAGGACACCCTATGCATTTCCTAATGAGTGTGATCATTCACAATGCCCCTGCTCTGCTAGGGACCAGTTTCCATTGTGTAGAAATTTATTTATTTATTTATTTATTTATTTATTTATTTATTTATTTATTTTAATGAATAATCCAATTTCCTATAAAATGTGTGAAAAGTTGGCCTTCAGGAACAAAAAATACTGGGGAAAGGCAGACAGTGTGATCAGACACACTTCATTTCTCTAGGAAACCAGGGTGAAAACAACAGAGATGAGCAGCACTGATACTCGGAGATTTANATTTATTTATTTATTTATTTATTTATTTATTTTAATGAATAATCCAATTTCCTATAAAATGTGTGAAAAGTTGGCCTTCAGGAACAAAAAATACTGGGGAAAGGCAGACAGTGTGATCAGACACACTTCATTTCTCTAGGAAACCAGGGTGAAAACAACAGAGATGAGCAGCACTGATACTCGGAGATTTATACCTATGAGGGGAAAGTGTATTCATGTTCAGCTGGCATTGGTAGGTTCTTTTACTGTGAACACCATCTTTGGAAGGCATGCTAAGGCACATGAAAAACAAGAAGGTGCTTGGTGACAGCCAGCATGACTTCACTAAGGGGAAATCCTGCCTGACCAATTTGGTGGCCTTCTACAATGGGGCTACGGAACTGATGAACAGGGGTAGAGCAGTTGACGTCATCTACCTGGATTTGTGCAAAGCATTCGACACTGTCCCACCGGACATCCTTGTATCTAAATTGGAGAAACATCAATTTGATAGGTGAACCACTTGGTGGATAAAGAACTGGCTGGATGGCCGCATGCAAAGAGTTGTGGTCAATGGCTCAGTGTCCAGCTGAGACCAGTGACGAGTGGTGTCCCTCAGGGATTGGTGTTGGGACCGGTCTTCAACATCTTTGTCGCTGACATGGACAGTGGGATTGAGTGCGCCCTCAGCAAGTTTGCTG
>NDXB01007852.1:0-26408 GCA_002631895.1 Agapornis roseicollis | reverse complement strand
GTCCCTCTGGATGGCATTCCTTCCCTCCAGCGTATCCACCAAACCACACAGCTTGGTGCCATCAGCAAACTTGCTGAGGGCACACTTTCTGGGCTCTGAGCACACACTGCCAGCTCATGTCCAGGTTTTCATCTGCCAGTACACCCAAGTCCTTCTCCACAAGGCTGCTCTCAACTCCTTCATCTGCCAGCCTGCATTGATATCAGGGTTGCTCCAACCCAGATGCAGGACCTTGCACTTGGCCTTGTTGAACATTGTGAGGTTTACATGGGTCCAGTTTTGGAGCTTGTACATGTCCATCTGAATGGCATCCTGTCTTTCAGGCATGTCAACTGCACCACTCAGCTTGGTGTAGCCTGAAAACTTGATAAGGGTGCACTCAACACAGTCTGTAGTCAGAGCAGTGGGGATAATCTCATTGTAACACTTCAAACCAGTAAGATCTGATTTTGCTTCAACCCCTGTTGTGGTTTAAACCCAGCCACANAGTCAGAGCAGTGGGGATAATCTCATTGTAACACTTCAAACCAGTAAGATCTGATTTTGCTTCAACCCCTGTTGTGGTTTAAACCCAGCCACACAGCTCGTTCACTCACTCAACCCCCCCTTTCTTGCCTTCCCCTGCTTCCAGAGGGATGGGGAGGAGAATCAAAAGAATGCAACTCCCACAGGTTGAGATAAGAACAGTTCAGTAACTAAGGTATAACACAAATCACTACTGCTACCACCAATAATAATAACAATAAAGGAAATAACAAGGGAAAAGAATACAGCATCTCATCAACCACCAACAGATAACTCACGACACCACACCAACCACCGATCCAATACCTCCTCCAACCCCTCAGAGCACTAGCCCTTCCGGGTAACTCTCAGTTACATCCTGGGCATGTCATGCTATGGTATGGAATACCTCTTTGGTCAGTTTGGGTCAGGTGTCCTGTCCCTGCATCCTCCCGGTCTCCCCTCCTCCCTGGCAGAGCATGAGGCTCACAAAGTCCTTGGTCAGAGTAAAACATTCGAGCAGTAACTAAAAACATTCCCGTTACCAGGTTTGTTCCCAGGTTGAGACAAAACACAGCTGCACCAGCTACTAAGGAGAAAAATTGACTGCTATTACTGAACCCAGGACAAAAGGATAAATTTGAAGATGCTTAATATTGAAACAAAATATGGGTCATATTTGCACATGCAGGTGCAGCCCTATTGAGGCTTAAAACCATGCTAAAATGGGAGAGAAAGTTGGTGTCTGAAATGACAGCCTATGACAGTGTGAAAACTGATTACAAGGATTGCTGGAATTTTAGCCTAGTCTACCTGCTCCTTAAGAGTAACAACAGACACTCCTTCCCAGAAAGATAACAGCTAAATTCATAGCACATGATTTTTTTTTCTCTATGACAGTTCTTCCATTGGCAAAGCAACATGAATTAGAACCAAAATCCCACCACAGTGGCCACCCTGCCCCTGTGCAGTGCACTATATTGTAGCAGCTGTCTCTGATGTCCTCTAAGAGCATAAGGACATTGTTTTCAGCAGAGCCAAATCCTTAATCAGAAAATGAGAGGACAGTACGGTGCCTGTGGGCTTCATGAGAGGGACAGAGCCAGAAACAGACTGCAAAAAGGAAAATGTCACTCCTGTCTTCACGAGGGGCAAGGAGGAGGCTGCAGGGGACTGCAGGCTGGTCAGTTCCCAGGAAGATTACAGAGCAAATCCTCCTGGCAGCCACATCCACCATGTGAAGGAGAAGAAGGTGATGGGAATCCAGACCCATCACGCATATCAAGAGCCGCACCTTGAGTACTGTGTCCAGTTCTGGGCCCCTCAGTTTAAGAAGGATGTGGAAATGATTGAACGCATCCAAAGGAGGGCAACGAGGATGATGAGGGGCTTGGAGCACAAGCCCTATGAGGAGAGATTGAGAGAACTGGAGTTGTTTAGCCTGGAGAAAAGGAGACTCAGAGGTGGCCTTATCACTCTCTACAACTTCTTGAAAGGAGGTTGTAGACAGGTGGGGGTTGGTCTCTTTCACCAGGCAGCAACGGACAGAACAAGAGGACACAGTCTCAAACTGCGCCAAGGAAGGTACAGGTTGGAGATTGGGAAGAAGTTTTTCACAGAAAGAATAATAAAATATTGGAACGGTCTGCCCAGAGAGGTGGTGGAGTCACCATCCCTGGATGTGTTTAAAAAGAGACTGGATATAGAACTTGATGACATGGTTTAGTGGAGGTGTAGAGCATGGGTTGGACTTGATGATCTTAGAGGTCCCTTCCAACCTAGTGATTCTGTGATTCTGTGATTGACCAAAGCAATTGCTTTCTACAGTGAGATCCCTCAGGTTGAGAGGGAGCTGTTGGAAATTTCAGTGAGATCTCAACAACCTGGAGACATGGAGTGGCAGAGGCCTCATGAAAGTCTGGGCTTGGGAATCCTGTGGTCAGAAAGTCGAACAGGAGCCAAAGGTGTGCCCCTACACCAAAGAAACTTGAGGGGGACCTAACTGCATCATTGGCTATCTAACTGGGTTTACAAGAGAAGATAGAGCTGGACTTTTCTTGAAGGTGAACAGAGAAAGACAAAAGACAATGGAGGCAAGTTGCAACACAGATAATTCCTCCTGCATAAGGAGAAAATCTGACCCAGGATGAAGATGAGAACAGGGACACAGAGAGGTAGTCACATCTCAGTCCTCAGGGGGTTTTTAAACTGATTTGGGTCACCTACTGTAACTTTGAGGTGGACC
This sequence comes from Agapornis roseicollis, assembly GCA_002631895.1. NCBI lineage: Eukaryota > Metazoa > Chordata > Aves > Psittaciformes > Psittacidae > Agapornis > Agapornis roseicollis. The sequence continues at coordinate 23,659 of NDXB01007852.1, read as the reverse complement.
TTGATTTCAGTGGGTGATGGTGAACCAGTGTGAGAGTTCTTCCAGCAAAAGGGAAAAAAAATGTCAAGATTTCGCCAGGAAGACACTATAGCAAATTGTTCCTATAGTTCATGAGCTGGAGAGCTAGCGATTCCACTGGTAATATTGTCTGTCTCCACCTTCTTAGTAATGCAGAAATTGTTAGGGGTTTGTTATGATTCACCTGGCAAATGGTGCCAACAGAAAGCAAAGTATCATGCTGGCACTACATTACATGGAGCTTTCTGGTTAGCAGTCAATCCTACTTTGTTTTTAAGGAAAGGACCACTTCTTGAAAAGCATATTCCTTTATCTACTTTTCTTTTGCCACCCGAATAGGGTAACATAGGCTCCTATAGATTTTTAAATTGTGTCTGTTGTCACTAACAGACAAAAATAACATAAAAGAAAGGACCATTTCTGCTTCAGATTAATTTCTTGTTTCCTCAACAGTTAGGATAAGTAATATATGAAGGAAGGATATATGCTCCCAGTCCACTGACTTCACACACGTCTGACATGACCAGGTTGCTGGATTTGCCTTGCATTCAGAGAGCAACTTGGTAATGCTGGCTTCAAAAGAAGACTTTTAAAACACAGATCTAGCCCTGGTACAGCTCGAAAATTGCGGTATCACAGGGACAGTCTGTACTGATGTCAAGTCTGCTCAGCATCAGCGTGGGGGTGTGAACGCAGCCAGGAAGCCTGTCATTGAGAGCCATGGATGTGTACCCAGAGCGTGACAGGGAGCCTGGGAGCAAACCTGCTTCGCTTCTCCTGCAGCAACACTTCTGCATTGCTGGGGCTTGCCGCCGGCATGCTGTCACATCCCTGCTCGTGCCCTCACCTCCAAAATCAAATCGACAAATCACCACAACTAAACATGTGCATCCTGACTTGCTTGCATGGAAATAATTAAGTGTCTGAATGAAGGAGTGTATTAAGTCTCTGATGTCTCATCCTGCAGATGAGAATTGCCTGGGGACTTTTAGGCTGAGTGCAGTACAGCTGGGCTGTAAACCATGGAGTTGAACAGGAGCTTAATCAAGGCTGGACAGTGGCCATCAGTTAACCCAGTACATCTTTACATTCAAGTAATTGATGAATACAGTCCCAATTTTTTATTGCACTCTGGCCAAAGCAGAAAGAACAACCAACTTTCAGGAAGGGACAATGAGGTGTAGAAAGGAGAAGATAAAGAGAATAAACAAGGAAGGCTGGAAGTTGATCTACCTAATTTAGACACCTGACTGTAAAGAAATAACAGCAAAGATTCCCTTGGGAAACCCTTGAATCAATCAGTTTCTCACTGCTGACTGGGAGAGACATTTAGGAGCCTTCTTTATGAGGGTTTGTTCACTCACTCCAACCTAGAGCCCCAGCTGGGCACCAACTGTTTCTCACCACTGAAGAAACAGTAAACAACAAAAAGAGGGGCCAAGTTGAATGGGGCTTTGGACAACCTTGTCTAGTGGAAGGTGCCCATGACAAAGGTGTTAGAAGTAGATGCTCTTTAAGGTCCCTTCCAATTCAAACCATTCTATGATCCTGTGATTATAGCAGTGAAGATATAAACAGCAAGGAGAACAACGAGAAGCAAAAAGAACCAGTGAAGAACTGGTGTTTGGTAAGGACACAAGGAGGATGCCTTCCTGAGGTCACTTCCTGCCTTAGTGGCTCTGTCATTCAACGATTATAAACTTAAAAACACTTTGGGAAGGTCTTCAGTGTAGTGCTAGACAACTGGAATACACAATCAATTACAGTGCAGACAGGATGCACACGCTTAATAACCATTTCTGTGCTTCATTTCAATTATATTTAGCACTACGTAGTGATAAGCAGTTATTTTCTATCCAACAGTAACTGAAAGGGATGTTAAACAGCAACTGGTAACTAATAAAAATCACTGATCTGTATAGCTTATATCCGAAAGATTGTCTGAGGTGCACTGGCACTGTGAGAGCAGAGGTTAACCTTAAGTAATAATAATAAATCTTGGACACTAAGGCAGGTTCCAGCATATGGCCAGAAGGATAAAGCTGTAGCAGTGTTTAAAAGGGGGGAATAAATAGCTGAAGTAAGACAAGTTTGTTAACACCACATACTCCTTGCACAAATTGATGGAATGCCTGCCTTGTCCTTGCTGTCTTCAAGCATGCAGTAAGGAATACAGAAACACCAGGGCAAATCACATAGACAAAATCGTTTCTGTCCAACATCATTAGCAGTCTTAGTCCACCAGGAGCTGTTCCCTTTCTTAGCAAAACAAGGGTGTAAGAAATGACTGCCGTTTTCTTTTCACCATTTGTAATGGATCCAAGGACATTCATAACTATTCAATCCTTTTAAAGGATACCACTTTAAGGAAAGGCCATTACACAATACAACCTTAAAATGATCTTGTTTTCACTTGTGTTTGTTAACGTGCATTTTTCTGTGTAGGTAGTGAGTGCCACATTAGCTAAAGCTCATTAACCTTTATTATATAGCTCATTAGTGCCACATTAGCTGAAGCTCAATATTTTAGGGAGTGTTCTTTCCTGGATGCACCTTGTACTAACTTCTTTCTAAACACTTGTTGCTTTGGCTGTTTCTTAAATGCTTTTGTGTACATGTGTTTACCATGTGTTTGTATATTTGGATCCTATTCTGTAGTTTGCATCCATTTTTAGAATGTAAATCTATTGTTTAATCCAAACATTTCCATATTCTCAACAGAAACATTTTAATAGTGATTTGAACAATTTTCTCAAGATAAAGAAAGAACAGTGTTGAGGCTGTTTTATGTTAAAGCTTTCAGACACAGTTGTTTAATTTCTTTTAAGTGTCAGAAATTTGTTCTTTAAATAAAGGAGGGCTACAAAACCCTAATGGGGACTAGACAAGTACTTAAGTGTACTGTTTAAATGTCACCTGTTTCCATTACGCGTATTGCAAGGAATCCAGCCAGGCTCTCCAGTAGCTGTGGTTTATGTCTTGCTGTGCCACATACTGGTCTGACACAGGCAAGAAGGCTCCAAATTGCTGAGGAGTTACTGTGATGTTTTCTAGAGAGAAGGACAACATGTCTTGTAAATGACATGCGTTTAAAAGGCTGGGACTGCGCATTTCAGATGTCCTTAGCAGGCAGCCTTATATCAGGCTCCTAACAAAATACAATGTAGAAAGTGACTTTAAAGAAAACATATTTTGGTCTGGCTGACCTCTGTGCAGAAGTGGCTGTCATTCCTTGCTGTGTGCTCTCTGTCCTGTAGAGGGATGCTGTATCCTTCTCATGGCTGGGGTACCTTGCTGCTGTTCAGCATTGTCCAGTTCGCAGTGGGCCTTCAGATGTTGCTTCATGAACCGCAGCAGGTAAGGCCACACCTTATGATGGGTTCAGAGTTTCTCAGGACCTCACCCACACACTACTTAACATTACTTGTCCTCAGGGCTGGTAGTGGTTCACAAAATCACTCTATGCACCATTCAGTCCTAGAAGCTGTGAGATGTGGAAATGCTCTGGGGAGGCAGAGATACAGAAGGACCTTCCTGAAAACCTGAAAAAGCAGTGTTCAGGAACCAGGAATGGTTCTCATCCTGATTGCCCCACCAACAGCAAAGAGGGAAGATATCTACAGAGGAAGTCTAAAATGATTAAACACCTAATTTGGGGTGAACTAATTAAGTGCTTAAATGTATTTGAACTGGGCAAGGGTACCTTATAGCAACACACAAGGAGTTATCTGTATTTTGCTAGCAGACATAATGAACATCTTGACAGTAAACCCCACAGGAGCAAAACTTTCCTGTACTGCAGTTGAAGGCCAGAGTAGTGAGCTTGCCTATGTGTAGATCTTTGCTGGTCAGGGCTCCCATTTGCAGAAAGGTTCTTTCGCAGTCTTGATGACCTCCAGATCATTTTGTTACCTTAAAAGCAGGTTCCTGTGCTTTCAGTCTTGATGATATATATCATCCTTCACTTGCAGCCCCATGAAGTTACCTGAAATCATCTTTGTTGACATCAGCCTCAGTAGGTATCTTATTTCCCTGTGTGGAAACTGCAATGAAGTAAAAGAACATTTATATCTCCTGACTCTGTAAATACCCCTTCGGAGACATGCAACAGCCTTGGAAGCTCCACATACCATTTGATTTTGCATTTCCACGCTATCAGCAAGTTGTCTCCAGCTTTGGAAAAAAGGTACTGATCCTGATTCCTATGTGCACCCTCTGGAGAACAGGCTGCCAGCCGTGCATTTGCCATGCCATCTGCCTGATAGAGGCCAAAGCCTTTTGACTTCTGTAGCATGTTATAATCTTGGGCTTCCCACTCCTCCCCTTGGGAAGACAAGGAGACAACGGGAGACTGATATTTTTCACTGTTTTAATTTCAATCTGTCCAGTCTTGTCCGTGATAGGTTATTTTAAAAACAGTTCTGGTAAACAGTAAATTTACTAGAAAATATGCCCCACGCCATCCTGCAATTAAGGATAAAGTTAAACTGAATTCATCAGAGCGTTTCATTTGGAAAAATATTTTTGTGGTTAGGACTTCTGTAACCAGAGGGCAAGATGCCACCATGCCTCCGGCAACCTGGGGCTTGCTGCATTCCTCCAAAACATGCTAAATCTGTATTTAGTGTCCCCCTGCAGCCTGAGAGACTTGAACCCTACCCAATTGCAGCTGTCTGCAAAGTGTAAGGTAGAGAGCTTGAGGGATAACCTGAGACAAACTGCTTGCTCTTGGTGTGGAACCATACTTGACAAGTGTTGGAAGTTTGAAGACCAAAACTGCACCTCTCTGAGCATCCTGCTCTGGCATGCAACCACTCAGGGATGGGATCGAGCATCCTGTGCTGTGGGTCCTTGTGAGGTGTGGGAGCCCTTTGCTTCAAGCCTTAGCTTCAGCTCCTGAGAGAAGGGCTGCCATGCTCAGCAAGACATTTGTCTCCCTGAACATGTTATTTGCAGAGCTCCATCTTGCCTCTGCCAGCTGGCTGCACAGTAGAGGGGTTTTGGAGTTACTTCACTGCAACCAGAGTGTTACTCTTGAGCATTCATTCCTCAGCCCAGGCAGGAGAAAGTGCATGCCTAACCAGGAGGGAAGTGCCATACAAACACAAGCAGTGAGAAGTGGAGGAACAGCACTGTTGGCCCTCAAACCCTCAGTGTGTGACAAGTGACGGACAGGCTGAATCTCACTGCGGGGCTTGGCTTTCAAGAAGTTTTCTCCTTAAACAAGCGTCAGGGCTGCTTTATTTAATCCTGACAGCAGCCTGGGAGCAGGCAGCAGCTCCAGCTCAGGTGAGATCCTCAGGCAGCTTTTGTGGGTCCTCCTGTACCTTATTTCTCTGCCCCTCACCACTGCCCCATGCAGCTGAGCTGCCTGCAGAAAGATGCACTGGGGGGCACAGGGCAGCCCCCTGCACGATGCTTGCACACTAGGATGCATGGGGGAAGCAGAGAGAGCTGTGCTTCATTAGCACCATTCTCAGAGAAGAGCTCTCTATTCACCCAGCAATGTTTAATGGGCAAAGCAATGACACCCTTGTGAAAAATAGCCTCAAGGATTACAGCAAGGTAAGTGCTGCAGCGAGGCACTTCTCACACCTGCGAGAACACATCACTGACTTTAATGGAGAGACTTCAGATTTATGGCTGTGTTGGTGGAACAAGAATCAGAGCTAATATGTCTGTATTTCTTCCCTTTGGTCTGCTCCGAGTGTAATAAGGGCTAGCCAATGAAGTCAGTTCAGCAAAACCTATGGCTGAGATGCACCGCAGCTCAGCGCTGGTGATGACTGGCAGTATCTTTCAGTAGAAACTGATTTTACCCCCCCCCCAAATCCTTACCCTGCTCCAAAAATGCTCAAGAAAATATAAAACCTAAGGTTCTGGAATGGCAGAAAAAGCTACAAGCAAAAAAACTAACCCAGAACTATCAGGTCCCGCCAAGGGCTTTGGCTCACACACAGTTGTTGCCACTGAAAGAGAGGGCTTTAATCTAAACACCTTCAGCAAAACCTGCATGCAAGAACTGACTTAAGCAAGTGGCAGAAACTCTTCAGGAACTTGCCTAAAAGAAACAAAGTTCCAGCCCTAAGAACCACATAAATTTTTCATGAGCAACTTAAAAAATGTTCCTTTCCTTGTTTTGTGATGAGCTATAAAGCTGGCTGGTGCAGTAATTACTGAAAGATGGCATATTATGGTTTTGTCTGGTATAAAATGACACACAGAAACAGGCTGGAGGTGATGAAGTCACCCACAGTTGACCACAAACACATCCCCCGTTTTGAAGGAAGGAAGATTGGCTGGAATAAAGGGATCCAGCAGCCTGGAGTCCGTCGAGACAGGTGGTTGCCAAAACACCAGTGAAAGAGCTCATTCCTCCCATGTTATAACAGAAACAGGAGCACAGAAATTGTCCCAAAAAACACATTTTCTGTGTACTGGAAGACCTTCGAGTGAAGCCACTTCAAGTGAAATCAAACATCAAGGTAGATGTGCTCTCATCAGAAAACAGCCAAAGAAGAAAGCACAGAATGCCACAGAATGGCCCCATTTTGGATATGATTTTTAAGTTTATTAAACTAAACAGGGTCCTACTACAGGCTTACTTTGTTTCCCCATTAATGTGCATGTCATTAAAACTTACCAAGCAAAGAAAGCGTGATGCCGAGGAGCCCTTTTAGCATGTGTTTCATGTAACCATATCCCTGGGAATGCCTTTCAGTTTAAATCAAAGTTCTGCCTTGACCTGTCGAGGTGATTAATGAGAGGAAGGAAAGTATTTTTAATTCTGTGGCTGGAGCTGTAGGTGCATCCCAGACAGGAGATGTGCAGTGGCAGTGGCACCAGTCTATAAAAAGGACAGCCAACACAGTCTGGTCTTGAGCTTGTGGGGCTGGGAGCAGTGATTTGGCCCACCTCAGCATCCTCAGCCCTCTCCTCAGACAGAAACACTGCTGTGGGGAATGGGATGTTAGTTTTTAGATGGGGTGTTGATGTAAGGCCAAGGTCAGCCAGCACTGGGAGGTGACATACAGTGTGTACCCTATATGAAGTGGTGGCATAGGGTCCTGGCTCCACTGCTGCTGGGGAATCATCCACCCATGCAGCCCATAGCTAGCAGTGACCCAGGGGAAAAATGGGGGAAAAGCAAGAACCTAAAGCCAAACCTCCAATTCCATATTTCAATATCTGAATATGTGACACAGAAAAGCTCCTTTGGAGCTACCTGTTACTCAGCATCCCAGAAAACCATATTTAAGAGCTGTTAGTATGAATTATGGAATTAGTATGACTGTAAGGGTCTAATTCTTGGCACCCAAATTATGAAAATCCAAGGTTTTTTATCTAATCCATTGTGGAGAATTCTCCTTTTCAGCCTTTGCCAACTTTCTCTCCAAATGTGGCTACATGTCATGTATTTCATTTTAATTTGTGAGACATTTTGAGAGGGGCTAAGTGTTACTTGTTATTAATATGGAATGCTAGGAGGATTTTTTAAACAAATATTATGAATAGGAAAAGAGAAAAAGAGGAGTGTGGGAGGGAATGGAGACACGGCATCTTTAACAAAGCAAAAAAGAAAACAGTACAGGATATATAGTTTGTACTGTACTTATTATTATTAATTGGACAAATCAAATGAAATGTGACAGCTTTCCAAAGGAGCCCCCTGTGTGAGTCTTAAAAGCACATGCATTTCTCATCCCCTGACACCCTGGAGATTTAGGGATAGGTTGATTTACAGCCACTGACTCAAGCTAATTCTCTTTTATGGGCTTTATTTCAGTAATATGGGTAGCACTAAATTCAGTCATGAATTCTGTGCTGGTAGTGCAGTTATAAGTGGCGATGCTCTATCAGTGCTGTCTGTGCACCCTCCTCAGCATGGTCCCTGTGCACACCCACACTTCCAGCCCTGGCTCCTTTTGAGTAGGAGCCCTTGCTCATACCTAAAAGGAATGGTCCTGGGAAGGGACCCCAGCCTGCAAGGGTGACACTGCTGTGCTCGTAACTGAGCCTGTCTTCATGAAGAAGTGTTTAATTACGATATCATTCACACTTAGCCTGCGGAACATAGTTCTTTAGATGGGTGCAATGTCCTGAGCAAGGTCCTCCAGCTACTCCTGGAGACAGCAGTTTGATTCCAAGGGATCTGGCTGCAGTGCACATTGCAAAAGGAGATTAAGCGAAGTAAAAACTGTTTTGCCTAGAGGAAAACCTGCAACACCTCCCTTACCATACAAACACCACTCATCTACGCTGGGCACAGTTATTCCAGCGCCCTGTCAAACAATCCCTGTCTAAAATAATGACAAAGCAAATGACCATGGCCAAAAGAGGGATGCCAAACAGCATATCCAGAAAAGATGTCAAGGACTCCATGAGGCCTGTCCACTTTTCATGCTTAATTTCACATGAAAGATGATAAGCTGTGACAGCAGTGAGGGACAGCAGGAAGCAGGGAGGCAGTGATGTATTCAAGCAGCTTTGTGGGGAACAGTGATGTAAAATGGGAATAAGCCACAGGGGCTCCTTCAGATTACATCTCATCTAGTGTTAACCAGTCAAAATGCACATCTCATGCCTCCTGACCTGCTGTGGTCCATGTGGTGCTGCAGGCTCCCACATATCCCACCTGCCTGAGGCAGAGAGGAGTAGCTCACAGATATCTCCCTCCCTCTGTCAATAGATACTTAGGTTGAAAACTTTAAATTAACTACCTTAAAATTAATTAATTGTTTGTCTTAAAGCTACCTTTAAAGTTAGTCTTAAAGTTACTTTTTGACTGTTCACATTAGATGAAACAAATCTCTCCCTTGCTGTGTTTAGCTCAGGTAAGGATACTGCAAGCCCTTGAGAGTTAATGTGTACAGTAAGCTGAGAATGAGGGGTTCCAAGACAAAAATCACTGCAAGAGTTTTAAGTGCAGTCACACAGAGGAACTGAGCCATAAATAGAGCGGCAGACTTTCCCATTTGAGGTTCGTTTGGGCTAAAGAGATTTTAAAGGATAAGCTTCCTTTTTTGTCTTAAAAAAAAAATAAAAGAAGATCAACAGACAACAAATTTCTCCTCTTTGATGAGATGTGAGATTACATTCCTTTTAACTTCAAATTTTATGATACGCTGTCACAGCAAAGGGGTGATGAATCTTCTGCATACAAACTATTCCCAGCTGTTGATGAAACCGTGATCATGAGCAGCTTGTCCTGGTGGAACGCTGTACACAGTCTCTGCAGCCAGATTTAGAGGAAAGGAGCTGCTGCTTTTTGTCTAACCCAGGAGGCCAGTTTTACTGACAGGCTTTGCTGGGGCACACAGAGAACTAACAGAATTTAACTAATCCACCAGTTTTCTGGAGCTGAGTTGCAAATCACCTCATTTTTAAGTCTTAATAGTTCACATATTTCTTTGAACATTCTTCCATCAATTTTTTCTTTGAATTCATGTGAATACAACCAAAGCTGTGCTCTGCACCCCTTGCTCCTGATAGCTACTGTTTCCCAGGGTTACAGAGGAGATGGGTTTTGTAGCCTCTTGTTTGACGCAACTGGTGGAGAAGGAGGTATAGTAGGACCATTTTCATTGCACTTCCCTGTTGTACAGGGCTTGGTGAAGGAGCTGTGATGGGTGGGACAGAGCAGTGACACCACTGGGGACAACAGGCAGTGCTGGATGGTTGGCTCTCCAAGGGCTGATGTGGTATCGGTAGCACCCTACCAAAACTTGCACATCTGTTTGCTCTCAAACAGAGCAGTGCCAAGAAATGTCACGGTCATTCTATATGAAAGACGCTTCTCAGGCTGAAAGGGACAGGGCATCCAAAGGGGACAGGGCAAGAAGTCTGGATGCCTTGAAAAGCACTGGGGGAAGTTTGGTCTAGATGTGCAGGGTCAGTTACTGATGGCACAGGCGGTGAGCAATGGAATAGGCTGCTCTGTCTTGCCCATTGCTGGAAATTTAATTAAACAGGTTAGAGGAATATACTGGGAGCTGTGGTTGCTCTCCTAGGGCAGCGGGACTAGCAGGGAGCAGAGCCCACAGATACCCAGAAAATATATCTCTATAAAATGCATTACATGGTCCAGAAAACAATGTTTCTGGGATCACTAATACATCTTTCTTCTCCACTGAGGCCATTGCAGCTGTGAGTAATAAATATGTCTACCTAAGTAAATGAGTATGTTTGATTTTATTAAGAATTACAGAACTGGGAGGATGATGTGAGGCTGCAGTGCCTTCAGTTTGACTCTTCCCCTAAATTGCACCAGAACACATTTATGCTGTTAACAAGGGAAAAAAAGCGCCAAGTTATTTATTGCTCCTTGAGTCTCACTGCCAACAGTGACACCATGTTTCTTTTCCACCCTTTTGCAATGACACTCTCTTTACTTCTTGCTCTGAAGTTCTACCAGTCACAGCTATTTTTCCAGGCCGTGCAGAATTCACAGATCTCTCTGTGCAGGTCGCAGGCATTTCAATGACTCCAGGCCTGACTACCAGGGAATAACTCCTGGAGACATCTATTTTTAAAGTAATAAAAGGCTGAAATTCTGCAAAATATATTAGGAGCTTGAGCAAGACCAACACATAATACTGCCATAAGCTGATTCCTCCCACCAGTGGGAAACCAAAGCAGGCTGTTATGTTGAAATTTCCAGTCTCTGGTTTTTATATTTTTGAACATTTTTGTATTTTTGAACAGCAAAACACCTTTTTCTTGCAGTTCATGAACAGAAACAAAAGTGTGTGTGCTGGGAGTTGGTTGTGTCCTGACCACCCTGCTGTGGAATTGACAGCTGGGTGCTGGGGATCTTTCACTTCTTCATTTTGATAAATGCATTCTGACAGGGGAAATCTGAAGTCAGTGTGTCAGAAATGCATCCCCCTGTGTCTTCCAAGGAACGGTGGCAGAGTGGGGTGTCTGAAGCACATCTAAGTGATTGCTGCCTGCTGAAATGTATTCAGAGCTCTCTGGTCTGGAAAACAGGTTCAGCATGCCATAAGAACAAGCTGTTCAGTTCTTATGGAGCGTTTTGGCCAGGACAGTAATAATACAAAAACTTTTGTCATACTGTATATAACCTTATCTTGTCAACCTGCCAAGGCATGTGTGCTGTGCTTATCATCCTGGTCTCAGAGTGCTTCAGCTGAGAAAATAATTGTGATGGTGTCACCAGGAGAGCCTCAGAGTGCAGGGCAGGATATATTGGAAGAGATATTATCTTTTATTAGACCAACGGACAGAGCTGATGAAAAGAAATGTGAAGAGACCACCCTTTCCTCAGAGCTGAAAAGCGGCTGTCGTCTACTCATCTCTTCTTATGGTAATGTCCTCTGCTCTCCTGGATACTTTTTTTCTGACTATTTAAGAGATTAATATAGTCAAAATAAAGCCAGAGCAGTTGTTCTGGACCTTCACTGGCTCTTTTTGCTGTGTCAGTCCTAAAAAAAGCTCTGGTTTCCCTAAGGCTTGTTTTCTGCAATTATACCCATCTGTGTAAAAATAGTATGTCCCTTCATTTGCCTCAGTGGGGAAAGCCACTTCAGAGAGCAAACAAGGGCACAGAGAAATGGGAAAATAAACTCACAATATACAATATTCTGTTCAATGGCTTCATTTGGTTCACTGTGATTTGGTGCCCGGCCTCTGCTTGCAGAGGTCTTGACCTTGCAAAGAGAAGCAGGCAGCTCTTCACAAGTGAAGAGTTCTTACAACCTCAGCAGTGTGTAAACTTGTGAGCACTCGATGCAGCTCAAGCAGGGTCTCACTGGGTTCACCATGCACCTTCACGCTGCCAGCTGGGGAGCATTCCTGCGTGGGCTTCGGGATGTGCCAGTTCCTGCTGCCTTCCTGGAGGGACAGGAAGGCACAGATGTCCTGTCTGTCCTGCCTGTCCCCTGGGGATCTGGCTGCTGTCTGCAGGCAGCAGTGACAGCTGAGTGTCTCCATGAGTCATCCCACCAAACACCCAGATCTGTGGGAGCTTGCACTGTGGGTAATAGCTGGGTTTATTTCAGTAACCAGCTTGTGCAAGTAATTCTTCTAAGAATTCTTCTTCTACTTGTTATCTTTTGGGGTGGTTTTTTCTCTCTCTCCTTAGACTTTATCTGAACAGTTCTTACTGATTCAGACATGGATGCCAGGACAAGCTATTAGGAGATCAGCAAGAGCTTTCATTTTGATGTAGTTGTATTCAGGTAAACTTAAGAATGAAACACAGCCGTATAGTGCAGTGTAGTGAAGTTACACTACTATGCAAAGTAGATGCTACCTCATCCTTCAGCCACAGATAGTCTCTGCCAGCACAGCTATGTAAGAAAGTCTTACCCCAGACTGATAGAGCTGGGATAGTAATAACAATTCATACACAGCCTGTGCAGGCAGGTTGGTGCTTTCAGAAGCACAGATTATTTTGTCTGAGCAGAACAGTTAGCAAAGACAGGAGAGAGTCTAGACCCATGTGCTGTAGATCTGGCACATATACTGCTAGCAATGCACTATCAGGGTGCTTTTTACACTGGCACAGCCAGAAAGCATTCCCCCTTTGGATGAATTTGGTCACAGCACTACGCAGTTACAGTTCTTCCAGAAACACTGTCCTGAGCTCACATGCCCCAGGTGCAATGGTGGAGAAATGCCTGTGGGACCATGCTAACACTCATTGCCTGGGGAGTAGGATCCAGCCCAAAGTGTTTGCGAAGCTCATGCATAGCACAGACACCTCTGTGAGCATTAGAAGTTACTGGAAGGACTGTTTCTGTGTAAACGCACATGAAATTTCATACATGTGTGTATTTGATGGCAATACCTTTATTTACTACAGTGGGTATGGCATGCATTGCTGGTTCTCTTAGAGGTCTAAGTTCTGTTCATCAGTGGTTTAGGCCAAAAAAAAGTTTGCTTTTCTATTTCTTTATCCAGTGTGTCTATCTCCTTAAGCATCTGTTTCCCAAATGTACCCTTCTCATTCTGCACTGGGAACTGGCTCAAAACTAGCTAGGAGGTTTGATAGATAGATTACATCCAGGACTCTAATTTCAGAAAAGAATTAAATAGAGGTTTGAAGGTGTGGACTGCCTCTAATCAAAACAGTGTTTATTGGAGATGGGTCCAAATTCTGACAGTGCCTGTATCTGGAAGAAGAAGGATACTTCTAGTGAAGCTGTGGGAGCTGTGCAAGATGGGTTCACTTCCCTCTTGCACATGGGTTTATAATGTTAGCAGGATGCTTTGCCTCAGTTTCCCCATCTTTACATCAGGCAGTTGCAGGGTGGGTCTTAACAGCACATACTCATTGCCTGGATACTGCCAGACTTTCATTCTCCACTGCTAGCAAAGCACTTGGAGTAGGAAGTGTTCCAGGCATCCACATGCATATCTTGATGTCAGACAAAACCACTCTTGGTACAACCCCTGGTGTACCCTTCTCTTGGTACAACCCTTGATGTACATTAAGTTCTCCTGCTTCCCCTTCCACATCATTGCAGCCACGCATGCCAAGACTCAGTGCAATTCTTTATGAACTGCCAAAGAAACAAATTACTATGCACTACAAAATGAAACTGGCATTTTTAATCTGAAACACATGACATCAGTATTACAAGTGGAACCAGATACCATCAAATCACATGCCACCTCATAAATATTCAGGCTGGTGGGGCAAACGAAATGAGTGGTGGGTTGCTGGCCAACAATGCTCCCCGGGGTCGTAAAGCTCCCTGCTTCATAAAAGTCTTTTAGGCAATATCCACTTTGAATAACCCATGAGGAGCTGACTTTACAGCGCTTGCAGGTTTGCTTGGGAAGCTAGAAGAGAACGTTTTGCATCAGAGCACTGGGGTGGGGGTGTGCATCCAGTACAAGGGCCATGGGAAGGGACAAAGGAGCCACTAGCAGGAATAAGACTAATAGAAAGAGCAAACTCATTTAGCTTGAAAGCCTGCAGGAGTGCATGGCTGTCCAGCATCACACCTCTGGCCTGCTGGTATATGTAGAAGAGTATCAAAGTGCCTGTTTGCTACCTCTTCTTTAGAGCATCCTTCAGCGCACAGAGGAGCTGCTCAGCTTGTCCCAGAAAGCAACACCTCTGGTACCTGCTGGGGGAGGATGGGGCTTCACATTTAGCTCACCAAGAACTCAGGGCACTCATTCACAAGTTGGAAGGTGTGGTTTGCTTTCCTGGAATCAGTGCCCATACAACTCCCCTCCAGAGAAACTAAACTTAATAATATTAGCATTTAATTAAAAAAAGGATCACCAAATTTTTTTTTTTAATTTTTTTGTGGTATTGGGAAAAACATTAATTTTCAGAGAAAGAACTTATCCAGAATCCAAAATAGCTTGGTACATTATCTCTCTGCACAACCTTTGCGAGAAACTCTATTTAAATCCCATTTACATAATTCTAAGAATAGACTATTCCACTCTTAATATCCATCCATCCTTCATTTATTATGGGCTCACCAAATATTTGCCCTTTTTTTCAGAATGTGAAAAGGATTTGAAGTCAGACAAGTCTCACAGCATAACTAGATGCTAAGCTTATGGAAGATTTGGAAAGCATATTTATTATAAGGCACTTAAAAAATCCTCCTAAGTGTGGTGAAGGGGGCTCTTCCAGCATGTCTGTAATAACCTGCATGCTGGAAGCAATATGCTGTAGTAATAACTGTTTCCTGATTTTTATGCTTTACTTGTGAAGGACCGTTACCCAAACTCAGAGCTTTCCAATGAACAGAGCTGCACAGCCTCTGCAGCCCAGCATCTCCCATACGAAGACAGGCTGGGAAAGCTGGGGCTGTTCAGCCTGGAGAAGAGAAGGCTGCGTGGAGACCTCATAGCAGCCTTCCAGTATCTGAAGGGGGCCTATAGGGATGCTGGGGAGGGACTCTTCATTAGGGACTGTAGTGACAGGACAAGGGGTAATGGGTTCAAACTTAAACAGGGGAGGTTTAGATTGGATCGAAGGAAGAAATTCTTTCCTGTGAGGGTGGTGAGGCACTGGAATGGGTTGCCCAGGGAAGCTGTGAGTGCTCCATCCCTGGCAACGTTCAAGGCCAGGCTGGACAGAGCCTTGGGTGTCATGGTTTAGTGTGAGGTGTTCCTTTCCATGGCAGGGGGGTTGGAACTAGATGATCTTAAGGTCCTTTCCAACCCTAACTATTCTATGATCCTCACACCAGGTAGATTGTGTATCTCCGCAGCTTGGACATTGGTGAGTGGAACTGGGCAAAAGTGCGGTTTGAGCTAAAATTTAATGCCAGAAAATATCTTTGATTTGATCTTGAATGACCTGGCTGGCATTCTGCAGACACCTCTACTGCCTCTGTTTGTGGCTAGGAGTAGCGTCACCTGATCCTCTAGTGCCGGGCAGGAGATTCCTATATGAAGCCAGGATCTGCTTGGACAGGTAGGAACTTTATGTGGGTTTGCTTACCTGTAGAGCTCAATAAATAGTATATGCAGCTATATTGTGGGGCTGCAGGGGAAGCCAAGGTGGACATGATCCTCCTGGCATTGCCACACAGCAACTTCCCTAGGGGATAATCACCAGAAAAGAGTGAAGCACACAGAAGATGCCTCAATAGAAACACTGGCAGCACAAAGTGTGGCTATGGTGGCCCAGAGGACACTGCTTCTGACCCTGGGCTGGGATGTGCTGTATGTCTGCCATCTGCACAGCCGCAGCCAGAAGAGAGGTTTCATTTCACTTCTTATAAACAGCAGATTTCCAACTGTAATCAAAAACGTGGCCCAGGAAGGGTCAAACACCAGAAGCGGGGGAACAAGAACCTGTTCTTCATAATTTTTATGATATTTAGGGCCAGCCCATGGTGTTTGGACAGCTGGGGCTGGGAGCAGGGTGTGGGGCAGTGCCCAGCCACTCCTGCCCCTGGGAGACTTCTGTCCCACTGCAAGAGCCACATCTCCACCTCCCTTTCTAGGAATGCACACTCATTCATAATTAACAACAATAAGGTGATTAAGGTGCACAGCAATGAATGACAGAAAATCAAGCAATGAACTCACTATTAAATCATAGCAAGGCAAAAAATTAAGCTTGTTTCATCTACATTTTACCTTTCATTTTACATTCAGTGATTACAAGTGCGGGAAGGGTCTCTTCTTCCCAACTCCTGATACTATTTTTTAAATGAAAATATTTTCCCCTCTGCTGCAACTGTACCACAAACCTCTGAGGGGGGAGAGTGGTCATAAATACAAAGGGGAGATAGACAGCTGCTGGGAGACAGAGGGCTGTGTGAATGTGCAAATGGAGAGGGGAAAAAAGGAAAGGCAAAGAATAACAGAGACTTGCACTCCTGCCTTGTTTTGTTTATACTGAGCTGGGGTTTATTTGTAGCATGGGACAGTAAGTCATTTCCAGGCAGAGATGCAGTAAGTTATAAATTGACAGTGCCCCTGTGAGTACTCAATTGTATTTCTAATACACACGTTTAGTACAAATCTAGAGAATGGAGGTGACTCTTTTATAAATACGGCTCTTTGCTGTTTCCACAGACCTCTGGCTTGCATCCTTTTCCCTACATAATGAAGGACAGTTAATGTTGCATTTTTCCTTCCCCACTGGTACAGCAGACAGAAACTGAAAATGAAATTTTATGTAAAGAAAAAAGCTAAATGGAATGGAATAATAAACACTAAATTTCCATCACCTTTAACAAGCACAGAGAGGATTACAGAGGTTAATAAGGACATATTTTAGAGTGCCTGTTTATCATGAGTTCCATTTGCACTCAGTTAGCCAGTGCAAATGTTGATTAATTCTAGTGTGAAGAGCATGGCCTATTAAGATTGCGCATGATGAGAAGCAAGAGGAGAAATGCAAGAAACAACAAGATACATGCTGTGCCACAATGGTCCTGTTTGATATACTTTTTTATTACTCCCTCTGACCAGCACTTTTTCTTAGGCTGCGTCTAAACTTGCTTAACTGCAGTTTAGCCCAAGGCTTTCTCCTTTTCCCTGCCTGTGAGGACTTGGAGGCTGTTCTGATCAGGTAGGCTGTAAGCAAATGGTTTATAGGGGCTTCCCAAGTTATCATCTGGTTGTTCAGGTAATGAAGCCAAACATTAAGCGCATGACAGCTTGTCTCTGTGTAGGGGGAAAGAGGACATTTGATGAGAGGACCCATGCCCCAGAACTGTTGTTCCTACAGGGTCAGCTTTGGGTGAGGCAACACCTGTGCCATGGCACATAGCTGCTTGGAGAAGGGGAACACATGTATGGGTGTGTGTGATATCCACAGGTATCACCGTGCTGACAAGGCTGTTGGCAGCTCAGTCCTGAACCTGGCAAACCCTGCCCTCAGCCAGCCCAAGAGTGTAATGGGGGACAGGGACAATGGCCTGCAATGTATTTCTGCTTGCAATAAGTGCAGTGAAGCTTGCATGGCACTCAGGAGACATCTCTACGTTGCTGATGGTGCTAAGTGAGCATTCAGTTGGAGGCTGGTGCCTGCACACTGTCACTGGGGAAGCTGGTAATTCATTATCGTGAGTATAAACAACATTATTATGTAAAGGAACACGATGGGGCTACCCCTCCCTACACACACATTCATGCACACAGTGTCTGTTCAGCAAAGCTGTTTATTTCCAGTGACTTCAGAAACAGTGTCTCCTGTGAAAATCCGGGCGCAGGGTGAGGCTGCAGCTTCATTCTACAGCTGAGACAGTGTACCCTGATGATGAGAAGGACAGCCTGGTCCCCTATCCCCATCCCACCCTGTTCCTTGCTGCAGGAGAGGGGAATGAGGAGGAGCGGAGGAGGAAGGACTGTTGGGCTATTAACAGCTGCCAGGTTTTCTCTTTAAGTCTATGCATGGTTTGGTAACACAGCACAGTGGGTGCTGATAGAAACAAAGTCCAACTCTGTCTGCCAAATTTTACTGCAATACTTGTAATATTTCCATTTAGCAGTGGTGACATCACACACACCTAGTATGGAAAATGTGCTTTTTTTCCTGAATGATTCCATTACACACTGGCCCATGGGCTGCCTGACCAATTAGTACCAGTGGGAAAAAACTGCAAGTTTCACTCAGAATGTCCTTGTGTTTTAAGCTGCTACTAGGTTTGTAATTAAAGAAACACACAAATTCTCTAGAAGACATCTGATGCTGAATTGTCACTGCTCCAACGGATCCACCTAACTCTATCAAAGACTCAAATTACTCATATCTCCTTAAAGATTTATTTTTAATCATAGAATCATAGAATAGTTTAGATTGGAAGGGATCTTTAAAGGTATCTAACCCAGCTCCCTTACAATAAGTAGGGACATCTTCAACTACATCAGGCTGCTCAGAGACCTGTTCAACCTGATCGTGAATGTTTCCAAGGATGAGGCATCTACCACCTCTCTATTCTGTTTTTCACATAAGTTTTTCTTGCAGAGGATGAGACACACACAGGGTGAGCCCTTCTCTGGACACCCCTGCCTGAAGTACAGGGGACATGCCTTTTCATTGTCAGATAGAACAAGTTAAATGTGTATTAGTTTGAGGAAAAGATCTTGATCCTTGGCATGGGTAGTGCCCATTAACCAGCTCCAGGAACTTGCCTCTCCTGTTCCAGGAGATTAATATACTGACAAGCACAATTCTCCTAAATAACAGAATGTTTATTTGCTGGGTCTACCTGTTTTCTTTTAGTAAAAAGGGCTTACAAAGTATAAGATACTGTTGCTGATTGCAGTGGGAAAAATGGAGTACGTGGGGTCTGACGGCTTCAGCTGGTGTTTTCCAGGTGTAAGGTGTTCTCAGAAGTGATGATGCAAATTTCCCGACTCACAAGATTTTCATTCTTTCTTCATGAAGTGACATGGCTGCCTGTCACCTTCATGTCTCAGTGCACCGGACACCATCACATTTTTTCATGGTAGAATTGGATGCTTCATACTGGGATGCAAACAAGACAAACCTCAAAATGAACTCTAGCAAAGTGTGACTCATCCCAGAACATCTCATCAGTGAAATGAATGATGAGGAACTTCTGGTACAAAAGAGCTTATTTAATGGTGGCACATTGCCTAGAAAGAGCACAATTTCCATAACAGTTGTGGACCTTAAAACTCCAGAATGCAGATATTCCTCAGAGATGTTAAATTGATGCTAAATTGGAGACCAGATATACTAAGCAATGAATGTTTTAATTCAGAATGGACTACTCAGGGAAAAGCTGTGATTTTGAAACCCTGTCATTTGGTTAATGCTGCAGTAAATTATGAGCTAATATACTTTGTCAAAGACCGACTCATCACCAAAAAACGTTAGTCAAAAAGAATTTAAACTTTTATGGTGATTTTCAAATCTCAGTTGCGTTGTACTATTCCAAAGTCAGTATGTTGCTTAACTCTAGAACTGGATGAAGACACTTGGGAAATGGCAGGAGCTTTCTGGATCTGGCTGCACTGAGTGTCTTAAAACTTTCACATTCAGTTCTCTGTAATTTTGGTATCCAAGAAGCCATCACACTCCAAATTGTAATTAGTTGTCTGAATTTGAAAGCACCACAAGCTTCATGATGTAACACATGAATCCTCCCACACAATCACAATTTTCTCAGAAAAGCCTTAGGGGTGAGTATACCTGTTATTCAGCCACAGTTCTCAGCTCCACAAATGAATTCAAAGCATCATTATTTAGCCCTGTTTGGGCTAAATTTTCATAGTGGAACATTGTACCTTGTCAGCCCAATCATCCAGAGACTGGTGACAGCTGAAGGAGTGGCAGTACATGACAGATGGATTTACCTCCTTGCAGCTTCCAAACCTGTGTTTAATATTGCTTCTGCAAATTGCATCCCATCATACTTCTATTCATCTCATATCTCATCCTGGCCTACCAAAATGTTTTTCAGTTTCTGTTTTCTTCAATAGCTTCTCAATGACCACATCAAGGTTCAAGATGTAACTCTTCAAGTTTCAAGACATAACTCTTCAAGGTTGCAGAAGAAGCCACCAAGCACGCTCTGTGACTGCAGGAATATATCTAATTGGTGATGAAAGACAGGTTTTGGGCCTGAGATCATATGAGGACAAATTAGACTGTGGGCTTCTGGGATTATTTTAACAAATCAATTCCCAATATTTACATTACAGCTACCAAAGTGCTCAAGTATGTACTTTATACATTTGCTGACATGCAAAGCCATAATCTCCTTTGAGAACCAGACCACCTCCAAAACCCTCAATGGGCATGTATGTTTGTCCTACAATATTTTGAGAGGGATTGATATACCTGGTCAATGGGCAGGAATATGATGGAGTAAAAGGATCCTGAGGACTAGCCAGGATCAACAATCTCCACAGTAAACACATAGCCTTTTTCCTCTCAGTTGTGTTTGGTGACTGCTTTTCGGTATGTGGCACCCTTTCATGCCTGGCTGGCCAGCACATTGAGTGAAATAGGAAACAGGAGGGCCCTCAAGGCCATGATGGAGCCATTGGAAGAGAGACCGGTGTCACTTTCTTGCCCAATTTTGTCTCTCCAAAGGTGTCTAGAGGCTGTCTTCATATTGAGCCAGTAGAGTACTGCAGGGGCTGCTTAGGGCTGCGCAGTACAGTCAATGCCAATGTAGATGTGGTTTTGTTATCTTGTTATTATCCTGGTTTTGGTCACCAGGTATTTGGGACTGCTGTGGAAGATAAGAGTTATGATCCACTTTTTATGCCAAGTGGTTTGCAGTCTCTTTGCTTAACTTGTTGGCTGGCACAGTGTAAATCAGTTGGCTACTCAGAGCAGAGTTGTCTCTGCTCAGGCCAGTGGTTGTTTTATTCATCCACAGTCAGAGGTCAGCTAAGTAAGATTATTTTTATTATATCCTATGACATTCTTATGTCCTATGACATTTGTGACATTTTCTTACATCCCGTGACTCCTACTCCTTTGTTTCTGCATGGGGCTGCTTAGCCCTCTTGGTCTGCAGTCTACATTTCCCTCTGAATGACATGCAAGTAGTCTGACTGTCAGAAATGCCAGATTGCTGCAAAGTTGATGGGTACGAAATGTAAGTCAGGCCAATTGGTTTGATTTAGCCTGCTTATCACACTGGCTGCTACTTTGGGGCTGACTTTAGATGTGACTCATGTTGTACTAGTACTTGCAAAAAACCTGCCTTGAAAATATTTTGATAGGGTCTCTCAAGTAACTGGCAGCGTATCGTGTGAGTGCCAGCTAACCTTTGCAAACACAGTGCAGAGCAAGTGGAGAGGAAAAAGAGAATTCAAACCAATTTTGCTAAAGCTGAAATACATGACATGAGCTGACATTAAACTACTGCTCTGCCTGACCAGCTCCATGTTGTGCTTCCCCCTATGAGGACACCTTGCACTACAGAAACAGTCTTTTGTAAGGTGGGCATTTTGGCAGGTAACAAATTGCTGATTAACATCAGCTACCTACGTAATTATTAACAAGCCTCAAATTAAATGACTGGGGAACTGGTTCAGGTCAGCAGCTGTGAAGTTAAATGAAGGTCACTGGGGTTACAGGCGCTGATCTGCAATGGAAATTATTCAGCACCAGAGTCTTGGAGATCAGGTTGGTGTGTGAGATCTCAGCACAGCACTTCTCCAGTCAGAGCAGCTTCCTGGCAACCATAACTGAAATTTCAAAATGTGATGATGAAGGTGATCTGCAAGCGGTCATCACTGCTGCCCAGTGAACTGAGCTGGTGCACTGGTGTCCCTGGAGCAATGCTATTGCTGTTGCATCAAGATCTGATGCCCTGACCTTCAGTAAACTTCATCATCCTATTTTACAATCTCAGCTGGTGTTTTGCAGCTACTTGATCTAATGAAACAATTACAAGCTGTAAATGGCTGGCTGCAGCAGCCCACCGGAGAAGCACTGTGCATGCCATGGGGGTACAGCTGGCTAACTGATCACTTGAACTCTTCCAGGACAGGCTCATCTTTTGCTGGTGTCTGAATTTAATAGAGGAAAGCAGGAAAATCAAGTATCGGGTCTGACAGTTGATAATCCAGATGATTATGGGGAGTTGAAAAATAAGCATATTTTACCACAGTGTGTCTTCATAGTTGGAAAACTACTTCTATTTTCCATAATAATTTCCCTCAAGTGTCCCCATCCTTCCAACATCTCAACTGTTTAGAAATCATAACATGTGAGTTGCTCAGGTAACCAAAATCTGCCTGACCCCCTACATCCAGCTGCCTGGGAGACTCCATGCTCCAGAATGTGGATCAGTCCTGGAAGGAAACCTCGGCCAGATATGGTATGGCTTCCCTGCCACAGGCTCCAGAAGGGTGCTCACAGTGAGCTGAGAGCCCTGTATGCTGCCTTATGCTTAGGTTGATGGCTAGGGAACACCACCCTTACAGATAAGAATAAGCAGGACCTGCCTGCCTCTCTGAAAAGCCTTCTGAGAAACAGTTGATATGTGCATCCCATCAGCAAAATCCACTGCAATTCCCACAGCATATCAGCTCTTGTCACGGTTACTTTTTACTCATGTATTTGAATTTGTTCAAGTTTCTGCACCCATAAATGTGATTTTTAGTCTGGACTCCGGGATTTCTGCTAAGAACGCATGCTCAAGGTTGAACACTGCAACACACACTGCTAGGAGGGAGTGACACACTTGTCAATATTTGGTATCATTTCACTGCTTAAAATTACATAGGTCTCTGCTATGAGCATGAGGAGACATGTCCTTGGAGACACTGAAGACTAAAACCAGCTAAACCAACAAACTCTGTGTTACAAAAGTAATCATTTTCTGGAAGGGAACAGGAGATAACCTAGCAGATCTCCTCCCATGAGGTCACTTCTCCCTCCTGGAAGTTTCATTCCAGCTCAGATGAACCTGCAGGAAAGGACCCTCTCTGTGCTGCTGCCCAGCCCCTCTGCTTGTGTTGGTTTCAATGGATGTGAGGTTTTGCGCGTCCTCTTTGAGAGCAATTCTGGACTCAGCCTGGACCTGCATGGTCCTGGCCTCCATGCCATCCTCCACATACTTTACTGTTTTCAGTGAGGAAGCACTAGCCTCGTTTGAGAGATAGGAACAAGGATTGTGTATCATTTACACAAGGATTGTGTATCATTTACACAAGACACTGAAAAGTCTACCATGGGGTTGGGAACTGAGTGCGGAGAAATACTCAAGTACATACACCTAAAGCACTGGACTCTTCTCTCAGCTTCTAGTCAGTGCTCAGAAATGAGAATTCTGCAAACTCAGTGGGAAAAGTCATTAACCACTGGCTTCACTGAAGTTGCTAGGAGCTTTATTTAAGATTTCATTGGAACCATGGACTTATCCAGCATCATCAGTAATAACCAGTACCTCTGCATATAACAGATCCTAAAGCATAGTTAGATTTATCTTCTACAGTCATTGCACAATTTTGTTAATTTATGCTGAATCAAAAGGAGCGTGACCAGCAGGTCGAAGGAGGTGATCCTGCCCCTCTACTCTGCTCTCCTGAGACCTCACCTGGAGCATTGTGTGCAGTTCTGGTGTCCTCAACATAAAAAGGACACGGAGCTGTTGGAACAAGTCCAGAAGAGGGCCACGAAGATTATCGGGGGACTGGAGCATCTCCCATACAAAGACAGGCTGAGAGAGTTGGGACTGTTCAGGCTGGGGAA
>NDXB01007850.1:429-26801 GCA_002631895.1 Agapornis roseicollis | reverse complement strand
TCACAACAGGGGGGGGGGGGGGGGGGGTGCGATAAGGAGGGACCAAAGGCAACCTGCTGTGGTGCGTTCCCCATTCTTTGTGGCTCCCACGCTCCCTTCCGCAGGGAGGCATGGGACAGAGGCTCGAATGCTTTGCTCTTGAATCCTTTTTCACAGCTTTCTGATTGCTACCTCTCTGTGCTGGGGAAGGAAGGGGCATTCATCACCCTGCACCGTCTCTGTTCCACTCACTGGATCATGCCTCAAGAGGCAGAAATCCTAAAAGGCCAGTTACACCAGCTTTCACAGGTGATTGCATTATGAAGGACAGAAGGAGGCAGGTATAGCATTCTGAGGGCTATTTGAAGTGAAATATGAAGCATATATTATGTCTTCAGATTTAAACATGAAACACAGGTTCATTTCATGGATGGCATGAATGTACTGCAATGTGCCTTCTATCAGCTGAAAGTCCTTTGATATGAAAACCAGAGGAATACCTAAAACTGCTGAGCTAAATTTGTCCCAAGTGTAATGTCATCATCACACATCAGGGATGTGTTTGGACCAGTGACACTGTAGGAATTTATTTTTGCCATGTAGTTGGGTCTTTCCAAGTGAATGGAAATGAAAGGATGACATTAAAGGGCATAAAGTTGCTGTACTGTTAGAACCATAGAATAGAATAGAATAGAATAGAATAGAATAGAATAGAATAGAATAGAATAGACTCTTAAGTATCTTAAGACTATAATAGAATGCATGGATCTTAAGGCTCTTGCTTCTCTCTTAGTTATTCAGTATGTTTGGAAATCAGGTTATTTGGTTAGAGAATTTGCAGAGACACCACAGACTTTTGTGGTCCAGTCTCTGGGTGCTCCTGGAGCTAGGTGAAATATGTAGGGATGAAAGTCATTAGGGTGCTAACAGGCCAGAGTTCTGTAAGTATTTAAATGCCTGGAGAAGCAGACAGACTCTAAGGAAGACTTTTTTAAGTGTCCATATGCTTGACTCTCCCAAGTCATGGGAGCCTGAGTGAGGAGGGAAGGAAGAACTCAAACATCTAAGATGCCAGGACAGGAAGATTTAACAGTTGAGGTTCAGCTAAGCATTTTTGCCATTTTAATGCATCATATCACCAGCTTTTGAAGGATATAAACCAGGGCTTGTCTTTCTTTGTTGAAGCACAGGACCTGAAAAGGACTTCTCTGTTTCTGGGTGCATCACCAGGAGGCATTAATGTGAAACCTTGAAGTCTCTGAGACCTTGGCTTGTCTCAGGCCTGCAGTTACCTTGAATGACATTTTCAAGCCCTAAACACACATCTCTATTCTTACGCAGTTTCCAATTGCATGAAACCACTAGGAATGACATGCATTGCTATATGGTGCTCAAGGTCTCCTACAAACAAACACATTGAGATAGATGCTCCACTAACACAAGTCTGCCCAGGAGGCAGG
This sequence comes from Agapornis roseicollis, assembly GCA_002631895.1. Classification (NCBI taxonomy): domain Eukaryota; kingdom Metazoa; phylum Chordata; class Aves; order Psittaciformes; family Psittacidae; genus Agapornis; species Agapornis roseicollis. The sequence goes on along the minus strand of NDXB01007850.1, from coordinate 25,362 downwards.
CAGGAAGCTTCAGTCTTGGGCAGGTGAGGGACAAAGGGACAGCAGTGAAGTAGGTGGAGAGGAGATGGCTCCTGTGGTGCGCAGGTCCTGCTTTACATGAGGTTTAAGCATCCCCCCAGAGAGATGTCTTGTGTGGGGCTGGAGGGTTGCAGATCCCCAGACTGCTGCTCAGAGCACACTGCCAGGCTTGATGCACAGAGCAACACAGGGGGAGCAGAAGAGAGTGTAGATAAGGACTCACAAACCTTTGTGGGACAGCATGGGACCAGGATGTTCAGCTGTGATACCTCAGCATGAAGAAGTCAAGAAGAACATGTCCTGTTTCAAAGAAAATAGATGGCACTGAGGCGCCTTCATCACTTAAAGCCAGATTTAGAAATATTTATATATCCCTAGGTAGAGATATGAGACCTGACCAGAGGGGAAGACTGGAAGACCTTCAATGTAGCACAGCTGTGGCAGTGAATTGTGTACACTCCCCAGATGAAAACCGGTGCTCAAATTTTGCTCTTATCCACGCCAATTTACTCTGGTCAAGCCCAAAGCAGCCGTACAGGTAGGTTTGAGACCACAGTTGAGGGCAAGAACTGTATAAAGTGGGGATATGAGTAAGAGAGTGAGTGAAAGCACTCACTAGGCTGAGCTTCAAGTCTTACAGACAGCCATCTTACTGCAACATTACTGCATACACTTACAGGCAGTGTTTCACCACCAGTGCAAGCAGCAGCCTTGGTTACAGTTGAGTATTGACAGCTTTGATGGAGAACAGTTCTTAATGGGGTGAATTGGATAACTGCAGTTTTCCTGAAAGCTCTCAGCAGGAGACTTACTCAGCAGGGAAATGGTTTTTAAGGAGAGAGGCAAAGCTTTTCTCACCTAGGATGCTGCAAGAGAGGTGACTGAAGCATCTGCAGGTGAGAACCTTACCAGACTGCGCTGTGCTAGTCCCTGGTAATCCAGGGGGAATCTGATGGCTGCTGACACAGGCTTTCTTCCACCTTTATTCCCCGATGCTACGTTGCATTAAAAGGAATAAACTAAAAGTGGAACCGTGCACAACATTACTTTTCCCATGTCGAAGTGTTTGCTGGAAAACCACAGGGAGGCAATATGATTCCAGAGAGGGGGCAACAGGCAGTGGGATGCACCTTCCCTGTTGTAAGCACAGCAGTGCAGCCCCGCAAAATCAGGACAGTGACTTAAAAATGATTCATGAGACTGATTTACTTACAAATGCAGGGCAACCGCTGCCTGCTGTCCTGCTCTTCAGCCCTCAAGAGCGAGCTTGCTTCTGTTTCTTTATGCTTCCTGTGTCACCACAGCACCTAAAACTTTGCATTTCTTCATTCAGATGAGAGGAATATTGTTTGCTTTGCTTTTTTCCCCCTTACTGTTGACAAAAGAGGGCATTATGCAATATCCTGGATATCGTGATACTGGGTAGGTTTTGCCATAGCATCTCCACACAGTTGGAAGACACCAACAAATCTTATGTACATCATATAATGTGACAGACCTATCTCAGTTATCAGTTCTGTGGGCCAAATCCTGAACATATTTATTAGCTATAGATAAGATCCTTGTTTATTGTTTGGTGTAGATCAAGACCTTGCCACAGAACAGAACCTTCTGTTGGATGCTGTGCAAGCTTTCCTTTTAATTTAGGGAAAGGAAGGCTTACACGATGCTCTCATGGCAAATAAGAGCTCACTGTGCACATGCTCAGAGCAGGCTAACAGCAATGAGGTCATGTTAATACAGCGTTGGATTTATTGACAATCTACTTTTCTAATAGCTAATACAGCTGCATAATCATAACTTCTGGTGAAGGCAGACAATAGCAGAGAAAGCTCACCTTTGCACAGAGCAATGTTAAACTGCTTCAGAAAACAGGCAGACCAGGCTCACATGTAGACAAGTTCTACAAGCGGCTCACCGAAGCTGTTAGTTTAAGCAGGTGAAAGATGAGGTATTTCGTGCTGTGCTTTAATATCTCTTACACATAAAAGAGCCTAAGACCTTCTGAAGGTCTTCATGGTCTTATGAAGACCATAAAGGTCTCTGGTGAAATCCATAGACTCCTAGAATACCAGGTTGAAAGGGACCTCAAGGATCATCTGGTCCAAACTTTCTTAGTAGGGCATGACCCAGACTGGATGTCCAGTGTTGGGGAATTCCTCATGTCCCTGGCGAGATTATTCCAATGGATGATTGTTCCCGTTGTGACAATTTCCCTTCTGTCCAGTCAGAATCTCCCCAGCAGTAACTTGTGCCCATCACCCCTTGTCTTTTCCATGTGACTCCTTGTGAAAAGGGTTTGTAACCCACCTTTAAATACTGGGCCACAAATCAACAGAAGTTTTATCTAAGCTTTCTGTAAGTGCTATCTGATGACAAAGGGAAGGCCAGAGTAGAATCATAGAATAGTTACGGTTGGAAGGGACCTTAGGATCATCCAGTCCCAACCCCCCTGCCATAAGCAGGGACACCTCACACTAAACCATGCCACCCAATGCTTCATCCAACCTGGCCTTGAGCACTGCCAGGGATGGAGCACTCACAACCTCCCTGGCCAACCCATTCCAGTGCCTCAGCACCCTCACAGCAAAGAATTTCTTCCTTAGATCCAATCTAAACCTCTCCTGTTTAACTATGACACCTTTTGGCTCTTTGGAGTTCCCCCCATGCTTCCCACCAAAAGTCCACTTCCCCATGACCCATATCACCTCCCCACTTTTCTCTGGAGCTGGGGTTGACCTCTAAAGAGGAACGTGCCTGAAGAGCTGGTAGGTGGAGGCTGAAACTGTGACCATAGTTTAGGCCCAGTTTTCTAGACATAGTTCCCTGCATTGTGCAACGCAGAGGGCAAATTAAACTCCCATGTTTGCATTTTTTAAACCAAAGAGGTTCCATAGCGAGCCTGGCATGCAAGGGCAGGCGCTTTCCTCTAATTCTCATTATTTGTGACAAGCTCTGGTTGTATGTAAATAACTTCTGTATACCATAAAGCTATTACCCAGTAGTGTCTTTTTCTTGCTTTCGAATATCGTTGTCAAGTTTATTTACACAGCCCCTTGCTCTTCAGTTAACACCCTTCCAGACATACCATTTTCTTGCTCTATAATTATCAAGCCATTGTAAAACTAAATTGGCAGATACTATATTGTAATTCTGGCACTTTTAGCCTAATTGGGGATAACCACATCAAGAGAAGATGGTCACTGACAAATGAGCATTTTATTCCCTGAAAGATAATAGGTAGCTGCTTCAATCAGTTTTTTGACAGCTCATCATTTTTATATCTTTCTGAATATATATTTCTACAAGGAGAAAGCTATTACCAATATACCACACAAGCATCTCCTGTCCATAAATGCATATACTTATTATGGGAGTGCTTTAGGACTCAAGAGAGCGTGAGCCACTCTGCATTCATTTCAGTAGGCACTACCAGCAGGACTTGCAGCTTCCTCACCTGATGAAGCAGGACCTGCAGCTTCCCCACCTGATGAAGCAGGACCAAGCTCAGCTAGGCAGCCTGTGGGCCACTAAAGGGGCCATGAAAAAGCTTAATGGACAAACCAGAGAAACCGCAGACTTCCGGGCTCAGGAAAAACCTACGATAGAAGCAGTGTTAAAATCCTGGGCTGTTGTCCCTGGAATTAAAGGGGTTTTTTACACTTTGAAATATATTTCATGGGTCTTGGAAGTCATACAAGTCTTGTGAGATATTAAATATGTAATGCCTTGTGGTGACAAATGTACACTGCCGAGCAGAGGGTAATAGGGGCCGTGTCCCCTGTTAGATCTGCCCAGGCACACGTGTGGTGTCCCAGGGGAGAGGCTGTCACCACATGGTGCCCCGCTGGGCACTTGGCCTTCCCTCTCTGCATCTTTCATATTAATTCCCTTAGCCAAAGAGGCAGCTTATCTTGAACACCTTTGGGGGGTTGATGTGAGCACAGCACTCACGCTGTGCTGGAAGGTGCTGGTGCAAACATCTATCCTGATCTACCCAGCAGCCCATGGGGCTGTCAGAAGAGACTTTAGGTCCTCCAGAAATTGCTCCTGATACCGTAAGAGCCAACGGCTTGTGAGTGATCTCCCTTGCCTCAAGCCAGCCTCTGAACTCCCTTGGTCAGAGGGAAGTGACTCCAGGAACCCAAAACACCCTCAATGAGTCACTCTTTTCACTCTTGTGCTGGTATCTAGGGCAGCACAAGAATAAAAGGGCTTAAATCTTTCATACGCTTTTAAGGTAAGCTACAATCACAATCTACACATTTGTGCCTCTCTTAAACACGTTGCTTTCTCTGCCTCCAAATTTCTGCATAATCCATCCATCTATTACACCCCATACCAAATGTTTTGCCTTGTCATCTCCTTGTAAATAGAGGGTGTCAAATACATGGCCAGCTCATTGGACACATCTAGGGAAATACTTTAATCTTCCCAGTGGAGAAACTAAAGAAATCATCCCAACTAGCCAGTCAACTCTAGCCACACACCTAATCAGCCCAGCTGGAAGCAGAAGGCTTGTGATACACAGGCACTGGAAGGGGAGGGCCATGCAGGACGTGTGGTCATACATGGAGAATTCACATTTTTGGCAGCTGTGTTCTCAAGGATCCAACTGTGGGACTCAGCCTGAGAAAAGTAGCCTTGAATACTGGAAAGATGTTACACAGCCTGTGATGGGCTCACCATCACTGCTTCAGGACAGGCGAATCCTGCTGTTCAGCTGAGCCTGTGTTTTGGGCAGTAACCCTCCTGCTGTAGTCAAGAGCAAGGAGCCTTGCTCACCCAAATGAGAAGAAAGAATGATCCAAACGAAAGCAAGAACTGTTTCTTTGCACGTATTTGTCTGGTATTGCTCAGACAGTACTGTACTGCATTGTATACAACCATGTGCCTGTTACAAACTCTGAGCAAAGAGAACCTGATAAGCCAAAGACTGGAGATTCTTCTTTTCCCCATTTTATTGAAGAAGCTTTTTTTGCTTTACTTTAGTTTTGTGCTGGACAAAAAGAAAATCTCCAAACCAAAATATTCTGTTGTGACAATAACTCGGTAACAAGTCTGGAGTTTCATGAAAATCTCTTATTTCAGCCTTCTATGTACGAGCTACCCAAGAACTTTTCATGAACTAAAAGGCTTTTGAAGAGGCTTGGCAGTACAGTAGAGGGCAAAATAGACACCAGCAAACCTGAGAAGCGCAATGGTATCATGGTTCTTGCTGCCATCTTCTATTCCTTACGGGGAGACAAAACGAACTTTACCAACAGGGAGACACAGCTCTCATATTTGCTGTGTCCCTTGGTGGCCATGCAGGAATTCATTATTTTCTCATCTTTTTACTTTCAGTCCTAGGATTTTAAAGGACTTCCGATCATTTCTTCTTCTTTCCCACGGGGAACAATATTTATCTTCCTTTCTGTTTTATGTCCATTTGTCTCACATGCGGAACTCTTCTTAGAAGAGAGAGGGAGCTACAACAAAACTGTGCTTCAAGCATGTTTCCATGTCCGCAGACAAGACTTGGCTGTGCTTCTGTGTGCTTTAATTAAGCTAAAGTGCAAAGTCCCACCATATCCAATAGTGACCTTTGGCTTGGAAGCATGACTGAAGCCATTGTGGGAAACAAGGAACTTAGTGGGACAAGGTAGTCAGTGCGATGTCATCAAGGGACTCAGCAAAAATGAGGGTTGTCTCTCACTGTTGGTCAGAGTCCGTGGAAAATAACATTTAAACATCTGATCTACAATTATTTAATGCTGCGCGTCAGCAGAATATCCTGTTAGCAGGGAATAAATTCACTCCAAAGTTGTCCTGTCTTAGGTAACCAGAGAAATTGTATTTTTAAGTTCCAAAACTCAAACACAAACACGTTTTTTCCTTAAAGCGAAGTCTGCTTGGAATTCACAATACGTGCTCTTGTTTTCTGGGTTCTGATATTTACCTTCAGTTTCTGGAGCACCAGAAGAAAAAGGTTCATTTGTCAACTGATTTGGTGCATTTCAGCAGGAGAAAGCTGCTTCCATAGGGGTTTCTGTCTGCTGCTCTTAGGAGAAGGGCTGCAGGTCTCCAGACCTGGGCAGTTTTGTCTGTTTATACCAGGGTCAGTGTACCTTGTTTGCTGAAACAGCCTGCAGTGAGATTGCCAGGCTGACGTTACTAAAACGTTGTAGCAGAAAGAAAAATCATCTGACTTGTGAGCTGAAATGAGGCTTTTGATAACGGCAGGACTAGAATGCATCCTATTCATCAGTGACATTCAGATGGGCCACTGCGTAAAACACATGTCAGCATCACTGATTAGACATCTGCCAGAGAAAAGAAAGCAAACCTCATAGGAGAAGACATTCTTCAGTCAGCAAGGCTCAGAACGGTCCCCATGGAAGCTGCTCCATTACAAACAGCTCTGTTTCCTCTACCAAAGGTGCGGTGGAAACATCTTATTTCTATTTAGCTGATCAGACAACCATTGCTTTGCAAACTGGAGCGCGGGGTAAAAGATTCAGAATGAGGTCTTTAAGAAGTTATACGTTTTCTTGGACAGTTCTTAATTGTAAACCTCTTGAGTCTTGTTACTGCCCAGCCACAGCCTGCTAGCACTTTGGGAGTGCCAGTTTCCTTAGTGTTTGAAGTGACAACTACATGAACTGTGACATTTTAAAAGCATGATGTCTGCTAGGCATGTCTCGAAAGTTGCATGTGTTTGTTAAGCCCATAAATCTGCATGCTCACTTGTGGCATTACAGCTTTAAATCCGGGTTCCAACTTTTGCTTCTTTTTGCCAAAAAAAATGTATATGCCCGTGTTTAATACTGCACTGTAAATTTATTACAACTGGAAGAACTCATGCAGTGTAACACTCGCAGACGCAGGGGGTGTCCACTGCAATCTGGAGGTGTGACTGCAACTGGAGCAGACAGTGGAGCTAGTTTTCATCTGGCTTGCTGGGTCCTGATAATGATGTAGTCAAGTCGGAATAACTCACTGAGAACCATGCGCCTTGCCATGGTCTCCCAGTGCTCTAGGGCTGCTAGTTTCAAGCTAGGTTGGAGGGCTTTTATGAGTTGCAGCCCCCTTGGGATTCTGACATGGACAGACAAATGGACAAGGAGGCTACACTGGAAAAAGATGCTTTTCAAAGACATGCCAATGGCTATTCCAGCTGTCAGATGAACGAGTCTGGAGTTGCAAAAGAAGGTCAGAAGCCAAGAGGTCTTACCCCTTAGACCTAGGCTCTTCAAGGCTAAGGGCAAGTTCCTCTTGCGGGTTAATAAATAGCTGAAAAAGAAAGGTCTTCAAAAATCCTTGTGAAAGTGAACAAAGATCCTGCAGGGACTGTGAGAACCAAAGCAGATGCAGCCTCCTGGCCAAGAAGTTTCCAAGCCACAGCCTGGCATAACATGGCAAATATAGATAGAAAATAACACAGTGTAATGCCTGGTTCTCTCCCTATGCATCCACAAGCCACTATCAGAGAGAGAGAGAGCTCTGCGGGCAGGGTGCATTTCTGGTCTGCTCCAATACGGCCACAGTTGCACTCTTGAGAAGAGGTTAGAACCATTTTTCATTTCCCCAGTGGAGAGAGAATGTCCACGAGGAGTTGTCTCGAGGAGTTGTCCCTGGAGCTGTGTTCCTTCAGTAGGCTCAGGAGCTATTAGGAAACAGAACTGGGCCTCACTGTGACTTGGTTCTCCAACAGAATGACAATGGTCTAAAAATGAAACGTGATCTTAGGATTAGGAAAACACAACTACAGAGCTTGCCACCCCACCGTGTAAATGCACAGTGCCCCCATGTCGTGAACCCCTGCAAAAGGGAAAAGCAGCAAGCATGCTGGAGAAATGTCCATCAGGGGCAGTAAAAGACAAGGATGTATTGAGCTTTCACACATGGAAGCGGTCAGTGCAAAAGGGTAGCCTTTCAGTCGGAACCGTTCTGACAATTTTATGTCACACCCTCATGTAGTTCACTCCTTAAACAGACTGGCTTCCTCCATATGTTTTGTTTAATTTCCAATGCACAACTTGCCAGTGAAACGAAGTGACGATGAATCACTGCAATAACGGCAATCTACAACAGCAACAGATTTAGGATCAAATAATATGTATTTTTTAAATCCTTTGAACAAGCAATTATTTTCTGGAGCACAGTAAGAACCAGGGTAAGTGCTGCTCTATTAACTCTAGAGCATAACATCTGCAATACTGTATATTTAATAGGAAACACGTTTGCCAGAGTGGATCAGACCATTGCTCTACTGTCTTCGTCAGTAGCTATTCCCAGACACTTCACAGGAAGGCACAAGACATCCCATAATAGACCACTAGAAAGTAATTTATCCATAAGAAACCTATCTCCTTAACTCATTTTGGTTAACGATGTCCTCTCTGCTTTGAAGGCTGATACCTTTTCCACTTTGGACTTCTTCTTATTCATATAAATTCCTAACCCTGCAGAGTGCTTGGCCTCATTAATACTTCCTGGCAGAAAGTTCCACAGGTTAATTATGTGTTAATTATTTCCCAAGGTCCCTTTAAAAACCCTGCATCCAAGTCAAAGAAAATCCTCACCTCCTTTTGGTTTCAGTGGACTCAGGGGCTCTCAGACCTTGGCAGTTGGGGGTGGCATTGACAAGGTGGTAAGGAATCCAGATAAGCATGGAGTTTGCGTTAAATGGAGCATACTTCAGCTGCTCCTATTTCTGATAATCTGAGAGCTGCAGAGATTTAAGGTTCCCCATGGTGATCCATCATGGCCGTAGATGCAAATGGAGCCGTATTCTGGGATGTGCAGCTCCCCACAGAGCATTTTTCCATGCCAACAGAAGACTGTGTGTGTGTGCACGTGTGTGCGAGCACATAGCGTAGGGGGAAGGCAGCAAGAGGGAGTGAGCCACAGCACACAGACTGATGTCTTCCAGAAGGATTAAGTAAACTTCTTCTATCTCACCACTGAAGTAAATTGCTGAACACTTGCTGTGTCTGACATGAACATGCTGAGACAGTGCTCTGATCCACGCCTCCACGCGGGCTTGGTTTCACACCCCATGTAGTCTGACTCAGCTGCCAACTGCTCCCAAGAGCAGTGGCCTTGCAATCCCTCTCCTGCCCATTGCCATCCATTTACAATGTTGTTTTATGCTGGGACAGCGCGGTCACATGCAGGTATGTTGGCTTGTCAAGCAACAGGAGCACCAGGTCAGGAGCTGGTCCTGGCAAGACTCCGATGGCTGGTGTGACAGGATACAGAAGTGGAGAGGACACCGCAGCTAGCAAACAGGGGGAGCAGAGACTGGCATCAGCCCATGCTTTCCTCACCTTCAGCAGCCCTGCCTTCTCTCTTGTGTTGATGCTGGTGCTCCTGAAGTTATGCAGTAGGTCAGATGAGGAACTTAATCCAGCTGAAAGTTAACATGACCATATACCAGTTAAACACCCAAAGGTACGCTGTGAGGGTAATATTTCCCTCACTCAGCTCAGCATGCACTCTGTGAACACTGCTGCTGGTGCATGGGGAGAGGAAAGAACACAGCACTGGGAGGGCAGGGCAGAGAACCAAGGCTGGTCCTTATATCTGGGAAGATCTAAACATGCTTCTGACACGGCCAGCAGCCTTGGGCTGGCACAGCACATTGCATGCAGATGCCAGTCTGTTACTGAGTCTGAGTGCTCCCCAGCACACGCTGTGTCACTCCTACAACACCCCCCAGCACAGGAGCAGGGTACAAAGAAGAATGTGATGTAGAATCATGGACTCATAGAATGGTTTGCTGGAAGGGACTTTAAGATCACAACATCTAGCAGAAGTCCAGACAAAGGGATCCTTGCAGTGCAAAGAGTACAGGGGGGTTTAGGGACATGAAATCAGAAGAGGGTAAGTTGAAGTAGAAACTAGGGTACACAAGCTTTATCACAAGAGTTCTGTTTGCCGGGTGCCTCCCAAAAGACAGTAGCTGCTAGGACATGGTAGGAGGTGACACTTGATAGACTGGAACCTCTCACCCAGGTCTGAGAAACCAGACAGACACAATGGCCCTGCCAGACAGGATGGACATCTTTCTGCAGACCAGAACACCAAAGCTATTGGCCATGCTTAATGTCACCAGCATTTCAGGCTTATCTCAATGGATAGGAAGAGCCCTGTGTTTAGAATCAGACAAGATCAGCTCAAACAAGTCTCCAGCGTTCAGGTTACATTGCTCTGACTTCAACAAAAAAGAATAAACCCAGAGATGACAGCTTCAAAATACAAACAAATGAACAGGGATATTTTAGGGCACAATTTCCACAGGTCACAGACTGCTTGCTGGATGTGGCTGAATGTGTGCTAGCACTGGAACCTCTGCCTGCTGATGCAGTAGCCATTGCCTTCTGTATTTCCAGGCACAGAATCCTTTTTTCCATAGTGGTACATTCAGGAGGGCAGCAGGAGGACAAGGACAGCTGGCTGTGCATCTACTGGAGCTTTCCTAGGGAGGAAGCAAGGGCAAATACATCCATTCCAGCCTCAAAGACAAGGGGATAAAGTCTGAAAACCTGACCTTCACTCTTTCTTTCTGCAAATGCTGGGGGTTCTTAGCATGCTAGAAATGACTGCACCTAAATACTCGGGGGAGAACAGTCAGTAAGAACATTATAAGCACTTCTGCAACACCTTGACATTAGCAGGGACTGTGTTGTTTTCTTTAGAATCTTCCAAATGGCAGAAAAGTGGACATAGAAAAGAAGAAACAGAACTTGTACAATATTCAAGCAGACTGTAATAATGTTAAATACCATTTTTAAGCCCCTAAACTGCTTTAAAAACAACAAAAAATGGATTGATTTACAACCTGCTTCACAGCTGAAGGGTGGAGACCAGTACAAGTATTTGCTTTTGGATATGTTAGTAAAATAAAAAACCTGTATTAATCCAGCCTTGAACATAACTGCCAACATTTTGAGTGTATCTGTCTGTTAACAGCACAGCAGAGCGGTCAAAACAGACTCTGTTTGAAAAAGGAATAAAAAGATTGAAGGCACTGCTAAGAAGTCAGTTATTCATTATAATGCTTTTTGCAGCAGAGCTTCACGTCAGAAGCTGTGGAGATGGTTGTTCGATTTGTTGTCAGATGGCTTGACATGCAAGTCATATGAGCAAGTCATACACATATGTATAGTGTATGCATATAAATAAAGACACATATACACTGAAGATTGACTTAGTAAACTCTTCTACTGGGGGAAGAAGCGTGGTGTAGAGATACACTTTCCAATGTGCAAAAAAAGATCATATTTTGGTACTGGTTTATGGGCAAACCGGTAGAATAAGATCACCAACATGTACCTTCTTCTGACCAGCTTACCCCAATCTCATCATCAAATGGGCACTAAGCAGGACTAAAAGTACCTACAGAGTCACTGAAGTGAATAAGCATGTTTGAACTGAAATATTACATAGTGGGACATGGTCATAATTGTCCAGCAAAAGCAGGAAGAGTTCCCCAATACCAGCAGCTCCCACGTTATATGCTGCCCCATAGAAAGACATGAATTGCAAGAGCAATGTGGTTGTGAGTGACGGTACGGCTCAGCAACTCCTCTCTGCAAAACTCAGCTGATCCGATCATGGTGCTAACAGGCTTGCTCAAAATTGCTAACAGCTTGGCCATTATTCACACCACACAGACTATTACAGGTCTGAGCTGAGACGTCTCTTATGGAAACCATTATAGAGCAAACCACTGGGCCCTATCTTCTCTGTGTAAATGAACAGGGCTCGACTGAGTCAGCACAGGTTCTCCTTTTTACAAGAATAAAAAAGGTGGCCCCCTGCTCTGAACCCTCCAAACGTGCCAAAGCTGTCACCTTCGAGGGCCGGGTGATCAAGGTTTGCTCTTTACATCCAAGATGATTATTTCGGCAAGTCCTTGAACACAGGTAAAGCAAAATAAAGTAATTGAAACATTCCAGCCCACACTTAAAAAGAAAATTGAATAGTAAAAAAGACAGACTTACAGCAAGAGAAAGGATTGTGCTTCATTCCTCATGCCAGAGCCTTCATTGAGGGGTTTAACTTGTGCCTATTTGGCACATGGCTGCGGACAGCGCAGTGGAGATTCAGGTCAATCCCAACACTGATACCCGGCAGCTCACACAAGACATAGGATAAGGGGAAAAACACCTTTCTGCGGTACACTGGGATATTGTAGAGCTGCGTTGCTTATTGCCCCCACCATCAATAGTCATTTGTGAATAAAGAGTAGCATCCAAAGATGTCAGTAATATCTTCACACAGGGTAGGGTACTCTACAAAAGCGAGTGAAAAAACCTTCACTGCACAAAGTAACTTCAAAGAGAAAAAGAAGCCTAAGGGCATAAGCACATGCAACTATAAAATAAAACATGTTTTATAACATAGAGCTGACCTACACACCTGTTCCAAAAGGACTTGTTGGACATCCCTCATCTGCCATGGCAGAATAGGCACATTTCAGGTTGGAGATGACTATCGCCATGCTTTTGCTTTGCCCTCCACCTAGGCACTGTTCTCCAGTTAGCTTTCTGCTGCTCTATTCCCATTAAATTGAGGTGTCAGGGTGACAATGACACCTCGGTTAGCTGAGTTAACTGGCTCAGTCAGCTCCAAGGTGACAGCTCTCATCTTCATGAGGGAAGTTTATCATTACGTGGTAACTCATCTGTAACCTGGGAGCTTTCTTTGAAAAAGCAAAAACCTGAGCTCCTGACAAGACTGAAGCCAATGGGATTCTCACCATCATCATCAAAAGATCAGGATTTCAATTCATGCTCTAGCTCAGTCTGTAGCAGCAGCTGGGCAAGCCACCTAACGCCCTATTGAACAATCCATTGCTTTTGAGAGAGCTCCTTTTTTCCACCCTGCCTTTGTTTTCTCCTCTGACGAGGACTGCAGTGTTGTGGTTTAAACCCGGTTTCTACTCCCCCCGCTCTTTAGCTAATGATTAGCAAGTTCTGACAGCACTTTGAGATGTTGAGAAGCAGCACGCTACAGGCACACAGTGTCCCTGACCTAGAAACTGCAAAGCCTCCTAGGGCTGCAAGTTCAGTGCGACTTGCAACAGATAGGAACTGCAGGTTCAGTGTAAGTACAAGTAAATTACTGCTCAAAGTAGAACCCACGACACAAAGCCAGAAGTGGTATTGGGAGTGAGGTCACAAACCTGGTAGTGAAACCAGAAGACAGGCCCACCAGTTTTGATAACTTTAGGATGGCTTAAAAAAGCACTCTTTGTATTGATAAATATGCTTCCACTCAAGGCCAAAAGGCAAAGTCTCGCAGACCTGTTTTTCTGTTGAGCTGTCCCTCAAGAAAAACAAGAAGAATGTTCTGCCTATGCCAGCAATCTGCTCAATTAGATTTTACTTCAATATGTGTTAAGAGATTGGAACAAGATTTTACACAAATGTTTACCCCGAGAAAAAGCCTTAACAGACTCAAACCTATATTTGCCATGGGTGTACATAATCTGAATAATAACAAAGAACCTCAGGGACATATTGTGAGCATCAGCTTGGCTACAGGCTTTATTGCATGGAAAACTTCCCAGCAGGTGGTTGTAATCCTTCTGAAAAGGATCAGGGCTGGATCAGCAGCACCTTGGAGACTTCGATGCCCATCTCTTATTGGATTTGCACTATGATAATCTAAGCAAAGGACCTTTGCTCCTTGGGTTACTTCATTAAAAAGCTGAAATTCTGGTTCCTGATGCCATGTCTAATCTAAGCAGTTGCCCTGCAGTCAGTTTATTTTCTGGGTTTATCAGTGGTAAATAATATTGTCTGACACTTGTACAAAGCTTACTGGTTCTTCCTGGGCATTGGGCTCTCCCTTCACCCTAAGAAGTATATATCATCTTTCAGGAACATTATGTTCTGGAAAATGTTTTTCATCGGGCACTAAAGAAAAAGTCCCCCCAAAAGGGTTTCCATTTGTCAACTATAATTTATGCCCACATAAGATTCATTCCTAAAATAAATACTGAAACCTCAGAGAAAACCTTTGTGCAGGGTTTGCAGGGGAAAAAAAGTGCCGTGGAAATGGGAGCGGTGGTTCTCTGCAGCCGGGCCCCACTGGTATCCTTGTGAGCAGAGCAGAGCAGCAGACCAGGGTTTTTACTGGCCTCTGTTGTGTCTGTTGAACTGTTGCTCCGTCTTTAGTGAAATCTCAAGCAACAGAAATCCTCTATTAAAACCACCTGCGCGGCTTTGTCAGCCGAGCTCCATGCTGTCAAGTAACTTAGCTTCTTAAGCCAATACAAGTCATTAAGAAGAAGGTGAATTAGAGATTTAGACGTTGCCGATAGTAACTATCTCTGATCAATTGATATCTTCCTCTGATAAAGCGGCGCTCCACAGCCAACCTCCTTCTCTGCCTCATCCGCGCAGACCCCGACCACTGGATCTAATTACGGGTGAGGAACACCAGGCCCTCGTCAGCGCTGAAAGGCCATCAGTAGGCCTATCCATTAATAACTCTCCTGTGCGCTGTACATTGTAATTGTCAGACTGCAATTTACAGTAATCCTCCAATGCAAAAACTTAAATAGCTGCAGCTGATTTGAAATTCATACAACCAGTTGAAAGAGAGAAAAACAAGATGCACGGGTTAAAAGGCCAAATTGTGCAAGTGTGTGCGCTGAGTGACAGACATTTTAGTACTAGCCTGGGACCATATTTTAAAAGGTCACTGAAAACTTTTGGCTTGGGCCCTCTGACAAACAATGAACTTTCCATATATTTATTTGCCATCTCTTTGTTTTTACAGCAAGCAAAATAAATGAGTTAAATGACGTTGTGCAGGTCTGCACATTGTCAGCACAGGTTATAAGTCATTATTAAACTCCATCAAATCAGACCAAACCCGGTCTAGGCAATGAGACTAAAAGTTATTTGCATTCCTTCTGTCATAAAAAATCATATCCCCTTACCCAAGACTTTCGTTTCTTTATTAAATGCAGCCACAAGAGTATTTCAGGTCTGGCAATGTGAGCTCAGGAAAACCTACTCTGTATAACTCAGTGTAACAGCTTAGAACCGATTCCACTAAAATGTCCCAGTTGAGTGTATCTGGGCACTCAATCAAGACACACATATTACTTTTAAATAAGATTAGCCTTTTTATTTTGCTGCTTAAGTTAAAACTTCTCATGTCATTCTCTCATTTTATGTAAACTCCGGCATAATTCTGTTTTAGAGAATACTTCAAACAAATTAAAAACCTCAACGTGAACGTGTCTAGCAAAACTTGCCTAATGGCATAGCAAGCTGTTTGGTGACACTAAAACACTTTTAAATAAGATGAATTTTCCCTGCGTTGCCCTGGCTTTGTAATTACTGCTGCTGAACAGCATACGCCTTTGGTTACAATGGCAAAAGCAGCGGCTTGCGCTCTGAAACTTATTTGACAAATAACTTACAAGTGACCTGCAACATCTGTTTAAAGAATCGCCCTTTGGTATCTGCCTCAAGTCGAGCTCAGAATTAATTATGAAATGCAAACATATCATCTGGGGCCAAGGGCGGCTTTTACATATACCCGAGGCATGGTGCGGGGAGGCGGACGGGCTGCAGACGCCTTCCTTACACCGGTCAAGGGGAAAGAAAATGCCTAAGTAAACCTCCATCCAAGCTACCAGCTTGCAGCATTGAACTAGTGAGAACCAGCCACGCTCAATGACGGGCCTGAGCCCAGTGGTGCTGAGCTCCCAGGCACTCAAGGAAGGCACGAGCCGCGGTGGGGTGGTGCTTGGAGAGGCGGGTGGTGATGCCCAGCACCTTCAGCCCCGCTGGATGTCAGCTGGAGCGGTGGGAGTGCAGCATCTCTGAAAACCAGACCTGAGCCTCGCTCGTGTGCAAGATGCCAGCAATGGCTACAGAGGGGCGTAAGTCACGGCAAACCCCTTGGGGCTGCAAATATCTACATGAAAAGCAAAGGGATCCACAGCCAAAAGAACACTGGCAATAGGTTTTAATAAGACTAACGACAGACCAATTTACACTCACAAAATCCTATAGTGACGGAGAGGATGCGTTGTTCAGACGCAGAGCTTGAAATCCTCTGCCGAGCCCTACCTCTAAATAGTTTGCTGTGTTGCTTGGTGTAACATCAGCTCAGGATGAGATTCATCTCGTAGTACAAAAGCAGATGGAAGAGTGAAATACAGCACTTCTTTCTTCTTCAGAGAAGGGAAACATCTTTTTTTTTTCAAGGTCTTATAAGTCTTTTTTATGTGGAAGTCAGTAAAAAATAAAAATAAGAGAATCTGACCCTATGTAATCCTGAATTACGTTATTTTGGATCTGATTTAAAAACTATCCAACCAGCCTTGATTCAAATAACATGTGCAATGCAGGTATCCCTTCACATCAATAAGTACTAATAATATAACTATTGAATATAAACTTGGAGAGAATTATTTCATGATCGCTATCAAAATAAACTGCTTCTAACCTATATGGGAGCGCGTGTAATACACAGATGGACAATACCGAAACTATTGATTTCTGCAGCTTTAAAAGAGATTTGCTTGTAAGAGATCAAAGACAGATCTAAAAGCTCACTTCTGCAGAGCTCTTTTCTCTGCGCTGCTTTTTTCATTTACCTTCTCGTACATGAATTTAATCAGCCAGCAAGCTCAGTCATCGAGCGATAACATTTCTGCAGCTAATTGTGGCTTATTGGAGTCTAGTAAGGGATATTATTAAGCTGTCCTATAACTCACATTTCGTGTGAAAAAACGGCACTTGAAAAACACCTGCCCAAACAATTAATAAACACACTGCACAGCAAATACCTATGGTAATTCGCTGGATTTACAACCGTCATATTATATTAAACATACAGTATCAAAATTTATCACCCATTACACAGATTCCTGTTTTAATAATATCTTGTACTTGTACAATAGCACCTTCTCTCCCAGAGGGTCCCAAAGCACTTTAAAATCATACATACAGGAATTGCTTCATTTGCTGTGGAAATACAGCTGCCTCTGGGGTGGAGCGGGGGGTTAGGGGAGCAGGGTAATTGTGCACGGCGGTTATAAACACTGACAGTCAAGAGGGATGGTTGGGGACGGGGAGCCAAGAAAATTATGCCAAAGTCTCAGGAGCATCATATAAAAGGCATAACCCCAGTTGCAGGTGAGGGAGGAGTGCAGGCAGCTGTGGTAGAACACGGGCTGACTTGGGGTATTTCTGTGGTAGCCCTCATTGGTGAGCAGTCTGTAGGGCCAAGCTGGACCCTCAGGCACTGGGTCAGGGCAAGAAAGGAGCTCCTGGCTACCAAGGGATTTGAGCCAAAGGCTTGAAGGCTGCCTCTCTAGTAACATCACCATTCCTTGCCCAGATTCCCCAAAGATAACCCCAGCTGCTCTTCAAGGGACCCATGGGACAATGGGAGCCCACTGACCAGAGGCCTCTGCAGTGGGTGACTGTGTGAAATTGTCCCAAACCAATGCAACATTAGGAAAATTCAGGCAGGTACACAGATTTATGGCTAAGCTCTTGACCCAGGTAGAACTTGGCCACTGAAGACTGCTCTTACACCACTGAAAGACGTTTGTGGTCCTCAGCTGACTGCAATCACAGCTTCATCTGTTTCCTCATGGTTGCCATAACTGCCAAAGTAGTCTCCTGTGGCTTCATGTGAGCTCCAAATCTCTCCAGCCTGGCCTTACTCAAGATCTTCTTAGAACCTCTTTGATGACAGCAAAGAATCAGCTTCTGAACATTAGGTTGGATTTAGCTTTACAAGGAAATCAGTCAAACGCTTAAAGCTGTCCCATGAAACCCACCATCAATGGGCTTATTCCTGCCTATTAGGCTTCAACCAGAGATCCAAAACCCTAAGCTGCAATTGCTTCTCTTCAAGTTGAGACCTATCATACCAGCGAAGGCTCAAGGCAGAGGTGCTTGTTTAAAACAGACAGAAGACCATGCCAGTGTGCGGGATGAGCAAGCGCAGCTTTCAATGTGAGCACTCATGACAGGGTGAAAAATCACCGAGTGATGCCAGAAGGCCAGAACTAGACTTATCTCTAACAGCAAAACCAATTTCCCACCCGTCAAACACAACCCTACCGTGCCTGGTGTCCATGGCATGGCTGACATAGAAACTGTACTCTTACTATTGGCACAGTGGACAGAGACAGCTCTTCTCATGACCAGCCTGCTTAGGATGCAAGTCAGAGCTTTCACTATTGAAGTTAAACATGGAGACCTCACAGGGGTGATGCCTAGAGTCACAGACTTCACAAGGCTTGTTCTAGACCTCAGAAGACTAAGTTCAGGGATACTTGAGGCTTAAAGTTTGATGGACGTGGCAAAAACTGATAACTGACTTCTGCAATACCCAAGCTCAACATCCGCTTCATCCAAGGCTCTACTTCAGCTGGCCTCTTCTTCCCAAGCCCCACTTTGTGCCCCACTGTCACCTTAAAACTAGGCTGGAATAAGCAAGCTTTGGCTCTGTTTCCATCACCACCCAGACCTCCTCCATAGCGGTTACCCCTTTCTGGGGAGCTGATTTATGAGCCAAGTTGCCCAGGTCTGAATGCTTTCCTCTGAATCCTGGCCCTTCTTCAGAAACATTCCCATCGCACAGCTTGCACTATTTGTTGATACATCTCAGGAGTTTATGCAGGTCCCCATCACTCCTTACCTGAGCCATTGCACATTCTGGGATTTCCTGACACACATCAATGCACTATATCCTACGTAAGAGCAGCTGCTATATATCCAGCATAGGCAATGTACTCGTTTTTATGGCACATAGGCTCTATTACAATTTATTTAGCTGATGCACTAAGCAAACCTTCACCTTAGCTAAACTGCCAATCAACCAACAGCATTTTACAAGAAACCTTCCACAGAGACTGCTGTGTGGTTATTTTAAACTAATTTAGTGGCTTCTAAGTAACTAAAATAGGCAACCAAGTAAAATAAGGAGTACCCTTGAAATGCACAGGCACAAGTACGTGTGCTTGGTTCAGCTCTACAAGGTGGGTCAGGAGGCTTTGAATTGTCCTTCTCTGCCTTGCATTACCTGCTGGGAACAGCAGCATTCCTTGGGAATTCAGCCCTCCACGGCAGGCAGTGCTCAGTGCAGGAACTCTTCTAACTCATGGATTCCACAGAAAAGGTGACTTTTTAAAGCCTAGCAAAGGCATTTAGTCCAGAAAAACGGTTACTTCATCTTCCATAGATCCCTTCCCATCCACCACCGGCGACTTCAACACTATTGTTGAGGCAGAGTCCTGGAACTTTTGCCCTTGTTTTAAGCAAGCTTTGTGCTGCTATGGCCCTGAACAACAGTTGGTTGGCCAGACAGGGAGTACAGCTGCCTGTGCCATGCTTGTTTGTATAATGAGGTCTCTTTTGCCTCGAGCACATGTACTCTGTAAAGCTGGGAGGAAGGCGATGAGTGCTGCTGGCAGGAATATAATGCCCTGTTATTCCAGCTAGAATCACCCTGAAAGCAATAATTCCTTAACTTAAAATTGATGCTGCAAAATACTATTCATTGCTATAGATGTGTGAGAATAGACCAGATCTTAGCTATCAAGATATTGAGGCTGTTCTGAATTCAGGAAGGGTTTCATTCTGAAACCAGGGTCTTGCCTAAATTCAGGTGACTGGAGAGTGAATACATGAAAGCAAAAACTGACAGGCATAGGGAGCTGTGGTATAAGAACATGGGAAAGGATGTCTTTGCTTAATGATCCCTGTGTTCACTGATGGTTGTGCTGGTGCTGGGAGTTATGAAATGAGCTCAACTCGTACAACCATAGCACTGCTCCTCTGTTACTTAGATTCTCATTTATAAAATAAAGTTAAAACCCGTACCCTAAAATTGATACCAAAGTGCCACTCACTTACTTCTGTGAAAACTATGTGCTTAAAGGAACATAGATTGAGGACTGGACTGATGCTCCTTCAGTCCTGATGAAGCTCAGAGCTTCAAAGTTATGTAAGTGTGCAAATAGTGTATTACAAAGCTGGAACAGCTGCATCAGTCCATACTCACACGTGCTCCTGCTTCAGGCCAAGTGGTGGTAAAGAGGAGAGCTTCATCTTCACCTTGGCAAGCGGTGACCTCAACCATCCCAGTATCTGTTGGAGGGACAACAGAGCAGCATAAGCAATGCAGAAAGTTCCTGGAATGTGTTAGTAACTTTGCTCTCTGAGTGGTAGGAGAGGAGGGAGGCTATGCTGGACCTCGTTCTCACCACCAAAGAGGGGCTGGTGGGGAATATAAAGCTTAAGGGCAGCCTTGGCTGCAGTAATCCTGAAATGATGGAGTTACAGATCCTTAGGGCAGCGCACAGCAAGCTCAGTACCCCAGAGTTCAGGAGAGCAGACTTTGGCCTCTTCAGGGATCTGCTTGGTAGAGTGCCAGGATATAAAGCCCTGGAGGGAAGGGAGGCCCAAAAAAGCTGGTTAATATTCAAAGCCCACCTTCTCCAAGCTCAGGAGCAATGCATCTCAACAGAGAGGAGCTTGTGAACAAATGCCTGCATGGATGTAAAAGGAGCTCCTGGACAAACTCAGACCCACAATGGAAGCCTACAGAGGGTGGAAGCAAAGACAAGTGGAATGTCGTGGAGGAACAGAGAGATGTTGTCCGAACTGGAAACTATGTTAAGGCACGTGGAAAATAACAAGGTGATTTGTGACAGCCAACACGTTTTTACTAGGGGCAAATTTTGTCTAACAAATTCTGTGGCCTTCTACAATGGGGTTGCAGTGTTGGTGGATAAGGGAAGAACAACCGACATCATGTACCTGGACTTGTGCAAAGCACTTGACACTGTCCTGGCTGGCATCCTGGTCTCTAAATTGGAGAAAAATGGGTTTGATGGATGGAGCACTCGGTGGATAAGGAACTGCCTTGGTGCTCACACTCAAACAGTTGTGGTCTCCAACTTGAAGTCCAAGTGGACACCACTGATGAGCAGTGCTCCTCCTGGGTGAGGATTGGGACTGGTGCTGTTTATCACCTTTAGCTGCTTCACAGAGACCTTACAGCAGCATTTGAGAACCTAACAGGTGCCTACGAACAAGCTGGAGAGGAAGTTTTTGCAAATGATAGAACAAGGGAGAATGGCTTTAAACTGAGAGGGTGGATTTGGATTAGGCATTAGGAAGTTCCTTACTATGAGGGTGGCATGCTGCCCCATCCCTGGAAGTGTTTAAGGCCAGGCTGAACAGGGCTTTGAGGTAAATGGGTCTAGGGGAAGGTGTCCTTGCCCATGGCAGGGCGATTGGAACTGGATGAGCTTTAAGGTCCTTTCCAACCCAACCCATTCTGTGATTCTCTGAAAACCAGTGCCCTACACCTGCTGATGTGGCTCCACTGACAGCAGAAGAAATGGGTGACAGCCCAGATGCAGCTGCCTGCAAAGTGCACACCTTAAGTTAGCTGAAGCATCTTAGATGTTATTAAAAGCTAAGACAGACAGCCCTGCTTGCTCCCTTCTACATCTTGCCTACGTGGCAAGAACTGCCCCCAAAATAACCAATGGAGCAATCAGTTGGGTATTCATGACAGTAGGTGGCTATCTCCAAAGCAGGCAGGTGGTCAGTGTGCCATCCTTCTTTCTTAAGAGCCTGGAAAAATAGAAGCAAAAGAGGCTGCCTCTGCACATCGCTGTGTTTCTCAAGTTCTGCCTGACATCTGGAATTTACACCTAGTATGTCTGAAGGACTTTCACGTTAACTTCAAATGCACAGACATTACAGAGCCCAAGTGGATGACTTCCCAATGACTTCAGTGGGAGCTGGACAGGAACTTAACACTACAGGAAATTTTCAAGTTAACAGGAGAAAATTACTTCAATGTAAGAGTTATCATGAGGCTTCCAATAAAATATACAAATATATCTCTCTCTCTACGTGTGTGTGTGTATATATATATATATATAAAGAGTATAAGCCAGGTAACTAGAGGTGGTTAAACTGCAGAGTAAATGATACGGTTTTCCTAACATATGGAAGGTCCTTGGTTTTTTTACCCACCAAAATGGAAGCATTGTTCACGTTCTACAATAACAAAGGACACAATCACAGCTATGAGAAAAATAAAGCCCACTTACATGTCAGTACTGCCTCTGTCCACTGACATGAAGATTTCCTCTAAGGAACAGATCCTGAACCTGGAATCCAGCAGAAGTATTAAGGGCAGCCCAGCCAAGCACCAAATCTGCTCCTCTGTGTTTCTGGACTAAGTAATGATTAGCTTTGTTACTACCTCTTTTCAGGCAAGAATATTCAGAAACCTATTGCCCTCAAATTCCTTTTTCTGTATGGTTACATTTAAGAACAGCAGCAACCTAAATACATATCTTAGCTCTACTGATGCAATTATGAACCGCATTTATTCATGAGATGAGAAAACAGTACCTGTCAACTCTTCTTCCGAGGGACATAAAGGTAGTTGCTTTCCAGTTCCTATAGAGTGGCCATCAAGGTTTATCAGAATGACAAATAGTAACTACCCTGAAAATTTGGGTCTTGATGGTATAAGATTTACTACAGTTAATTATTCCCCTTTCTAAATCAATCCTGATGTTGCTTCAGGGGAGGGGGAGGAAGAATCACAGCTGCATTCCAAGTAGCTCAAACTTAAAATCTAATAGGATCGTTATCTTATGTTAAGCTGTTTCAAGACCATTGCTACTAGAGCTGCACTCAGAGCCTGCAGTACGTAGGTGATGGCAAAAAAATACGGTCACCTGCCTTTGAAGCAGAACCTTTCTGGAGAATTCTGGAGGCTTCATCCCTCGCTGGGTAGCAATTTCAGACACAGGTTTAGACGGCCATCCCCCATGTCACTCTTCCACGATGACCAGGAAGATAAAGGCATCTTCTTTGATCGGCTTCCAACCCTATCTATTCTATGATTCTAACTTGGCAGGTGGGGGCTGCATTGTCCTCCCCTACTGCAGGTTACTAGCCTATATATGGAGCTTAAAGGGCTTTACCTACCAGTGCCACCAGCACCAGGGTAGAACTTAATTGGGGAAAGAAAGAAATTGCTGTAAAGCTGCTGAAGATCCACAAGGTTGCTCAGGATTCCCAGCTGAGACAAGGGACAAACTGAGACCACTGAAAGACTTAGGTGGTTCATCCTTCCTCCAAGTCCCGGGGGCTTTTCTCTGGAGTCTAAAAGGAAACATGCAGTTGAATGTTGCCCATTGCAGATGCCAAGATTCCCTGCTGCACCGGGAAGTTTCCCAACCAGACTGGCAGGTCTGTCTGGTCTCCATAAAACACAGGCATGGAACTGGTGTGCCAGTCAGAGCACTGTACAAACATGCTTTCCGTATTCAGGGCAAGTGAAATACTAATGGAAAACAAACGGGAACAATAATTAAAGTCAATGTCACTAATGTTGAAGCTATTAGCTAGTACTAACATGCTATTCTTACAGCGTGCTGAATTGTGTAGACCTGTGTTACTGAACCCTTGTGCCCTGGGGCCTCCCAGCTCCAACACAAATTTTGCAGGTATAATGGTCACCACAGAGATGCAATTGTAGCGCGTACGCCATCATTTTTAACCCGGGTGTCCCTTAAGAGTCTTCACATGGCTATGAAGACAGTTCATTCATCAGAGGAGGCAGACAAGCAGACTTGGTTTTAAACAAGGTCAAGAAACGAGGGTTTCACAAATTACATATTTCTTTCTTTCTTTTTTTCAGACTGCGACTGGAAAGTGATTTTTTTATAAATTCTGGAAGATTTATGGAAAGATTAAAGAGGAGCTAAGGAACAAACCCAAAGAGACAATCCAAGGTGAACAGACCATAACTTTATTGGAGATATACTCAGCTACAATTATTACAAAAAACTATTAAAGGTAATTGTGATCCATAAGGTGCAGATTGCAAACTTCTGCAGCATGATTACAGTATGAATGAATTACATTTTATGTCCCTTAAAGACAGCTGCAGCATGTGATGGTAAGTATTTTATTGTCCATCAAATTATATGTTATTCATTCTACTTGATTTTAACCATCTTCTCAGTCAAACTATTTACAATAAAAATGCCTGCAATTTCCAATTCCTGTTCACAAACATTTCTTTCTCTCCAACTTGCTGCTGCAGTAAATTCTGAGTGCATCTACAAAGCGATCAGAGTAGTCTGTGGTAGCCATTCAAATGAAAGAGGAGAAAAACCCAAGGGCTTTATTGGATAGAATTTATTCGTTAAATATGTGGTCAGCTTTGACAGAAGTTAATTTTAACTGCTAGTGGAGTTTACTACGACCTCTAGATAGTTGCTAACAGAATTCAGATGGAGTTGCAGTTGATATTTAGATGACATTTCACAGTCACAAACCATAATGATTTGAGTTTTAAACCCAATCTGAATGTAAAGAAATTAACTTCTTGAGAATTAGAGCAATCAATTGGGAAAAGGATTAGCGTCAGTAAGAACCTAAAATTAAAACCCTTACTGCTTCACCCTCCTCGCTTGGGAATCAGTTTAAGTAGGCCAGGTCTACTGGGGGCTGGTGGAGCTGGTCTGATGGAGAAGGGGAAGAGCGATTATGGTAAGAGGCTTGCCAGACTGGTCAAGGATGCTTTAAACTAGATGTGTTGGGGGAAGGAGGGCATCATTCCATCCCAACACACCCAGTCAGCTGCCACCACCTCGGAGCAATGCAGAGATATTCCAGCCTCTCCAGCCAATGAGCTGCCTTCATTTGGAGCTCAGCTCAGATGCCTCTATACAGACACCCGCAGCATGGGGAACAAACAAGAGGAATTGAGAGATGTGTGCACGTCTATGGGGGTATGATATAATAGGCATCACAGAAACATGGTGGGATGGCTCTTGGAGTGTTGGAATGGAAGGTTCCGTGCTCTTTAGGAAAGACAGGCCTGGATGGG
>NDXB01007849.1:3515-15045 GCA_002631895.1 Agapornis roseicollis | reverse complement strand
CTGCCATGGGATGAGGTTCTCCTGACAGGAATGGTGTGTGGAGCTCCCATGGGATGAGGTTCTTCTGACAGGATTGGTGTGTGGAGCTCCCATGGGATGAGGTTTCTCCTGACAGGAATGGTGTGTGGAGCTCCCATGGGATGAGGTTCTCCTGACAGGAATGGTGTGTGGAGCTGCCATGGGATGAGGTTCTCCTGACAGGATTGGTGTGTGGAGCTCCCATGGGATGAGGTTTCTCCTGACAGGATTGGTGTGTGGAGCTGCCATGGGATGAGGTTCTCCTGACAGGAATGGTGTGTGGAGGCCTCACACAAGAGCATGGAAAAATCATGAAGAGCAAGGAGCTGCAGAGAGGACCTGTTATGTCCTGATGGTCCATCTTCCAATTCCCCTTGCAGGGGAGGTAGAGCCATCAGCAGTGAAGGAGGGAAGCTGAGCCATGGAAAAGACAGGGTGGATGGGGGGTAAGGTGTTACGTTAGCTTTATTTCTGTTTCTCATTATCTAAATCACTTTAATGGGCAATGCATCACATTAATTTTCCCCCAGTCAAATCTGCTTCGCCTGTGTCAGTAATTGCTGAGGGATCTCCATATCTTTATATCAACCCATGAGCTTTTTCATCTTGCTTTTCCCCCCCTGTCTTGTCTGGAGAGGGGAGTGATGGTGCAGTGAGGTGGGCATCAAGCAGCCGGCCATCGTCAAACTTCCAAAGCAGCAGACATTCATTTTTGCTACCCTAGGTACCATTGGTGCCAGAAATGCTTGGCACAACCTCTGTGTCATGGCTGTAGTGAAAGCCAGATGATTGTTGTTCAGTAAAAAGCAGGACAGCAGTTGCTTCTGTTAAAGTTTTCAATCTCACTTGGTTCCTTGATGCCTCTGCTATCCATGGAGGTCTCCTGGATTATCGCTTGTTGAAGACGGATGTGGTGGCAAGGTAGAAACAGAGGTTTATTTGCCTGCGTGCAAGGCTGAGCCTTTCCTTGTCCATGAAGTGTCAAGGGCAGTAGCTGCTGCACAACCTTTGTTGTAGTGGAAATAGTGAGTTTAATGGTTTTGTTTGGGTTTGGTTTGTTTGGTTTTGTTGTTGTTTGTGGTTTTTATAGATATGGCAACTGTTCACAGAGCAGTAAGAGTGAAAGGGACAAGAGCAGGAATGAGCTTCATGCCTTTGTGCCAGAGTGCTGCAGTGTGACTGCCTGTCTCCTCCCTCTGCTTGGGGTAAAATGGAAAGGTTTTCCTTTGTCAAACCCCTTTCTCTGGGGCTGTGGTCCTCCCTTGTTCCCACTCTTGTTTCCTTCTTCCTGCTAAAAGTAGGATAGGGAATTTAACCATGTTTAGTGCCTGGCATGTAGCTCTGCATGTTGTGAAGGTAGACAACAAACCCAAGACCACCTTATGAAGCTGAAGCAGCGAGACAGGATGGATGTACATGAGTGAAAGCAAAGCTTTAGGATCTGTATGAGCTGGAGTTCAAATGTATTCCCACAAAGGGTTTGGGGTGATTTCTGTTGCTGTTGGATATGGGGTGTTTGGACTTTTAATCCTGTTCACTAAAGGTGGAGCTCACTTGAAGAGAACATGTGCGTTTTGTGTAGTGTTGAGTGGTGCCAAGCAGCTTGCATTTAGCAGTCCAGTTCTGGTGAGCGAGTCATGTGCTGGTGCCGTAGCTATAGTAGGAAAAACCTGGGTTGGCTATTGATGAGTTTTCTGATGTTGTAGTATTTCAGGATTGCACTGATTCCAGGAAGAGCCTCATCCTGACTTTTCTTTGAATGCCTGCCTGAAAAGTCTGAGCTCTCTGGGAGTTGAGCCTGGCAGATGATGCTGGTGAAGATGACAGTGACATGCACAGGGACACTGTACTGTGATTTCTTCTTTTCCTCTCTGTCATGTATCTGATGTATTCAGAGTCCTAGTGATCTGCAAAAGGAAGATGTGATGTATAGTATCCTGCATATACTTTGTGATAACTTTACTAGTGCAGGAATTTTATTTGTGCTCGCTAAATCTTCAGTTATTTAAATCAGATTTAAGCTGGTTTAAAATTTAAGTGGTTTGGGAGCAAAATTTCAGCCTCACTAAAACCAGTGGCAAAACTACCACTGGGATAGAATTTGACCTGTGATGCTTTTAACAAATGTGTCTTCTAAAAACCCTTTCTGTTCCTAATTGCATTTATTTTGTTCTTTTTTCCTTAAGTCTTGTGAAGAAAACAATCTGAAGACAATGCATCTGTGATCCCTGATACCAGCTTGTGAGGCAGGGCGATGGAAGTTGTAGAGGGCCGCCGGCATACTGGTCCCGTGGTAGCTCCAAATGGATATGCCAACAGGGTTTTCCAAGCAAACATGGAGGAAGGGAGTACTGACGCCTTGGAGGTTTGTGGTGCTGAGCACTGCACCGCTAGCGATACCATCCCAAATGAACAGGAGGAGGCACCCAGGTATAAGAAGACAACCAAGGGCAACCGGATCTGGAATTTCGTTAGACGAAGGAAAGGACTCTCTACAAATAAAGACAGACCCCAGTCCATGATCCTGCTGGGAGTTACCTCTGAGGTCTCAGAGTTGAAGAAACCATCCTTCATGGACAGGGTAAGGCCATCAAAAAAGGGAAGAAGCTCCAGGATGTCTAAAAATACGGAGTTGAGAGCATCTGGAGTCCAGGCTGCTTGTGACCCTGAGGAGGACCAGCATGCCAGTGGCCAGAGAGCTGTCTACAGGGTTAAGAAGCTGGGTGACAATCGGAGGCCTTCCCGCCACTCCTATGCAGGGTACACTGATGATCTGGATTCTTCTTTTGAAGACATAGAGCTGAATATCAGTGTTCCTGAAATTGATGGCAATGAAAGTAAATGTCTCAGGGATATTAATGTCAGGTTACACAGTGAAGATAATGATAGTAACTGCCATAGAATACCAGCTAGAAAGTGTGAGTCTTTGAATTGTGAAAACTTTTATAGCCCTGCAATTACAGAAGGAGACAATCAAAAGAGGGGTACTGTGCTCCCCCAGGAGGGCAGAAGAGGAGGAAGCTCAGATGTCTGGAGCTATCTGAAAAGAATTTCATTAACTAGCAAAGATAATTCAAAGGTTCCAGATCAAAGGGCTGAAACCAGTTTCCAGAACTTAGAAAATATAACTGATCATTCTACATCTTATTGCGACTTTGATACGAGATGTGAGGAGAATCTCAGCCAGAGGAAAAAGTCAAACAGTGCAACCAAAGCCACTCACTTTGGCGGTGTTGTGAGGTTCTTAACCAGCATGGCTGAGGCAGCTCGGAGGCTGCGAGGCTCCTCAAGGGCATTTTCACCTGATGAGAAAAGGCCTCAGCGGAGTTTCCGCGGCTGGAGGCAGGGTGTTGCCCCCCACAAAGAGGTCTTGGTTATTGAGAATGAGAGCGCAAGGGCCTTCTGTACGGTGGGAGCATGTCTGCAGTCCCCAGATTCAGGCACGTGGGATAATCTGAGCTTTGAGAGTTTAGCGGGGAAGGAGCCAGTGCAGCCTTGCAAAACCACAGAAGTGTTGAAAGACACTGGATTCTCTGCTCTGGGCAGTGAGAATGACAGATTTAATGACACATCCCTTTGTCCCTTTGGGCCAGAACCATCCATTTCCCACCTGCCAGAGCTTGCAGACAGCTCTTTCACTGACCTAAATACTAAAGATCCCTCTGAGGATCTGATGGACTTTCCACAGATGACTTTGACTAAAGATGGTCAGGACTCAGGCAGTCCTTCAGAGAAGACACGGGTTATGGGCAGGGATCTGCCATGCTCTGAAGGTCTTCCTCTGAATAATTTGGATGCTGTGGACCTGGGCTGTTTGCCTCCTGACTGTGATGTTTCCTCTGTAACTGAAACTCTGATTCCACAGACATCCCCGAGTCAACTTGATGCCAACGATGTGGCTGGTGCTGCAGTGGTTGCTAAAGATGTGGATCCATCTGCAGCAGTGGCTGAGGAGCTTTCAAAGCCAGAACTGGATATACAGGACTTGAGAAATCCCAGGCTGCCTTTGCAAGACTTGTCTAGAGGTGAGCTGAGGATTCAAGACACTGGCAGTACTCTGGAGGAGACACAGGTCATGGGCAGGGACCTGCCACAGTCTCAAGGTCTTCCTGTGAATAATCTGGATGCTGTGGACCTGGACTGTTCTCCAGCTGCTGATGGTGACATTTCTTCAGTAACTGAGGCTCTGATCCACATTCCACAGCCAGCCCTGACTGAACTTGATGCTGAGGATGTGGCTGGGGCTCCAGTGGTTTCTAAAGGCATGGATCTGTGTCCAGCAGTGGCTCAGGAGCTTTCAGAGCCAGAACTGGATATACAGAACTTGAGAAATCCTGAGCTGCCTTTGCAAGACTTGTCTAGAAGTGAGCTGGAGGCTCAGGACTCAGGCAATACTCCAGAGGAGATGCAGGCTGTGGGCAAGGAACTGCCATGTTCTCAAGATCTTCCTGTGAACAATCTGGATAACGTGGACTTGGATTGTTCTTCAGCTGCAGACGGTGACTTCTCTGCAGTGACTGAAGCTCCGATCCACCTTCCGCAGCCAACTCTGACTCCAAAGCTCCAGGACTCAGGCAGTACTCCAGAGAAGACACAGGCTGTGGTCAGGGAGCTGTCATGTTCTCAGGCTTTTCCTGTGGATGACCTGGATGCTGTGGGCCTGGGCTGTTCTGCAGTTGCTGATGTGAACTTCTCCTTAGTGACTTTCTTGAAGTGTTCCACGGTTCCAGGTGCGGTTCCAGGGCAGAGCAGCTGCCGCCTGCGGAAGCGCGGAGCTGCTTCGTTTGCAGAGCAGAGCTCTATGGAGCTCACGGACTGCACTGATGAGTGCCAGCCCTTCCAAGTGCACGTCTCCAGGATTGTCTCCTCTGGGCGCCTCAAGAATGGAAAGGTAGGAGTAACTTATACTACCATGTTTCAGTAAGACCATACTGTGGTACTGTATGGAGGTGGTCTGCCCTTGAAAGCATTTTTATGTATCACTTATTGGGATTTTCAGTGAAGTAGATGGCCATGTGAATGACGGCAGGAGACACAGCTCTTGGGTCAGTCCAAGAGGAGTCAGTTAAGTGGCATACCCCTGAGCTATTAGTGTAAACCTCCAGAGCTATGCCTCCTGCAACCATTTGGACATTTGTTTGTTTCAGTGCCTCTAGAAGAGGGCTGTAGTAGAAGTTTGTGTATTTCTAGGTACTACATTTAGCCTTTGCCCTTTCTCCATTTAGTTAATTTCAAGTAGAAACTCGTGAGACGAGTGCTGTTGAAACATCTAGAGGTTTGAAGTGTGCTATGGGCAACGGACATTCAGCAATTTCACTTTGGACCTTGTGCTCTCTTACCTAAGAAAAGCAGTAGGGGTAGTGGTGGTGGTTGATTTTTATTGGGTGATGCTGGTTACAGCACAAGATCTAGAACACATCTAGAAAAGCCCTCCCAAAGCTGATAGACTCCCCCATTAACTCTCATCCCATTGCTGTAGGACCTGTATGTGTATTTCTGTGCGTGGAGCAGAAATCCCTGAGCAGCAGCAGTCTCATAGAACCATCATAGAATCCCAGACTAGGTTGGGTTGGAAGGGTCCTTAATGCTCCAGCTCCCTGCCATGGTCAGGGACAGCTTCTACTAGACCAGGTTGCTGCAAGCTTTGTCCAACCTGGCCTTGAGCACTGCCAGCTGTGCCAGGCTCATGTTGCTCCCTGCCAGTTGTGGAATCGATGAGGTTTGTCCACAAACCATGGTAGGACCCAGTTGGTTTCTGTTGGCTCCCTGCTGCTTAGCTGAGGCTAAAATTATGATTGATTTTTCATTTGTTTGTAAGGTGCCAGGTAGGGCAATTGGATCAGTTTGTGAAGGAACTTTCTCCCTTCCTTTTGGGCTTGGAGAGATCAGAGATGTTGCAGAGGTGATGACATAGCTCCCTGTTGGAAAAGGGGTCACTGTAACTTCAGAGCCAAGAGGGGAAGTGATTGAAAATTGGCAGCAGATTAGAAATGATGGGGAAAAAAATCTGAACTTGTGACTCCAGCTAAAATAGGCAGAACCATTGTTAGTTATTCCTGGATTTGTTTTTCTGCTTCATTTTGTGCAATACAAAAGACTAAAGACAGCTTGCAGTGTAATTCCAGGCACTTACGGAGTGGGGTGGATAGTGGTTAGTCACTTCTTGTGGGCTCCAGAAGAAATGTTTAGGAGGAGCTTGAATGAGAGGGCTGTGGTTTGATATCCCTTCACAGGGAGCAAGCTGAAAGCATTCTGGGCAGCAGCAAGATAACAGAGGCACAGAAAGATTAAGTAGAGCAGAGGAAAACATTGGCAATCTTTTCCCAGAGCAGCCACATCACTGGTAGCTGAGGGCAATGGTTGCATGCCTGATGGTCGAGCTCTTGAGGCAAAATGTGAGCCATTTCCCAGGTCAGCTGTGTGACAGGAGATGGGTATAAGTCCCAGCTCAGCTGTCACAGCTTACAAACATGACCAAGAACCTTAAATATGGTGCTTGAGATAACTGGACAGGAAACCTCCCCCGAGTTCCTGTCGAGTGTGGTGGGAGAGGACAGCCTCCAGACCGCTGTGGCTTCCTCTTCAGGCAGGAGCAATGGGATGGAAGAGAAAGTGGATGGCTTGTAAACACCTCCTGCATCCCAGAAACTCAGACTAGGGATTGAGAAATAGGCAGTGATCTGGTGGCAGCACCAAACACAGAGCAGCCAAGAGAAATGCTAAAGGAAGGATGCTCTCAGATAGGACCAGACCTGGAGAGTCCACTGGCAGCTCCAGTAACAAGTGTCCTGGAATACCCGAGGGATTTGCCTGCCTATCTCTCATCAGGGAGTGGCACTTGGAAATGTTTTATCAAAAATAAACATGGAAGAGGAATAACTTCAGCCTGAGCGTGACAGTAGCAGTAAACTCCAGCCTCTTATTGTTTTAAGGCTAAATCCAGCTCTTTACTGGCACTTGTTCCCTACTAGGACAGTTGCTGGCCCTGCTGCTTCAGGGGACTTGCACACTCNAATGTTTTATCAAAAATAAACATGGAAGAGGAATAACTTCAGCCTGAGCGTGACAGTAGCAGTAAACTCCAGCCTCTTATTGTTTTAAGGCTAAATCCAGCTCTTTGCTGGCACTTGTTCCCTACTAGGACAGTTGCTGGCCCTGCTGCTTTAGGGGACTTGCACAGTTGTTTCAGCAGATCAGCAAATCTGTTTAGCTGTATTCTCCTGCAATTGATGCCTGGTTCTTTCTTTCCTAATCTTGTCGTCTTAAATGTTAATGTCTTTGGGCAGGAGCTGATCGACGTTATAGGCAAGTAAAAGCTCAATAGGATTTGATCTTAATGCTGTAAAGGAAATAATATTGCAGCAGCGTTTAAGAGCAGTTGTAGGAAAGTAGCAAACCACTTGTCAAACTGTCCCCCTGCCACGTTGCTTTCAGACCCCATCCCAAATTCTCCTTTGTTCTGGGAACTTGTGAAACAGGGCAGTTAAAATGTTCTGAAGAATTGGCAGAAAGCAAAGGGTCAAACTAGATTGTCAATAGGAAATGAATTACTGATTTCACCATTCAGTGCTGCAGCTCTGGAGCGTAAGTGCCTTTGTTATTCTGAGACAGATGTGAGGAATGTACTGATAGGTGACAGGGAGGTTTTGCCTCATTTGTGACTGTTGTAAGCCATGAACATTTCCAGAACAAGTGTCCCTACTGAAGTGAATCATCCTTATCCCACCTCTANGGCAGTTAAAATGTTCTGAAGAATTGGCAGAAAGCAAAGGGTCAAACTAGATTGTCAATAGGAAGTGAATTACTGATTTCACCATTCAGTGCTGCAGCTCTGGAGCGTAAGTGCCTTTGTTATTTTGAGAAGATGTGAGGAATGTACTGATAGATGACAGGGAGGTTTTGCCTCATTTGTGACTGTTGTAAGCCATGAACGTTTCCAGAACAAGTGTCCCTACTGAAGTGAATTATCCTTATCCCACCTCTGAAACCACCACAGCATCCCAACAGGAAGAATGCCGCTGCAGAGAGTCAAGCACGGCCCCAGAGGTTGTATTTGACCACTTCCCGTAGCTTGTGGTGATGCTTGGATGGAAGGAAGTTTTGATACCACACATGCTACTTCGTGGTTCTGGCTTTTCCATCGGGGTTTCAAACTGCACCATGGATAGGGTTTGTGGGGATTTGATACCTCCTTTGGGAATGACATGAGGAAAGGCTGCAAAATATGCATCTGAGTTCATATTTCAGGCATCAGTTTCGAGCTTGTAGGACCCAGAACCTGAGTGCAGGGTTACTGCTTGCAGAGATCCTCCCTGCGTAGGGGCGCACACACCGGCTGAGCACTGCAGAGCGTTTGGGTTGTGTCAGTCTTGCTGTGAAGGAGCAGAGGGTTTTCACTGCAGTCTTTCGATGCCCTCTGCTGGCTTATTTGTGAAATAAGGGTTTATTTTCTAAGTAATAGAAGTTATATTTTATAACTCCATCCCAGCTGAAACCAGGACAGTTTTTCCATAGGATTTTGAATTTTAACTCTGGAAGATTTACAGGCTGCTGCAGCTTGCTTCTGGCTATTGTGGCTGCACACAGACACCAGTTGGTTTTGTGCTGTCATTTCCTGGAGGAATTACTGTTGCCAGAAGTGTGAAAATGAGGTTTCTCCAGGCTTGTCAACCTGTGAGAGCTGTCTGTCCCATAGGATGAGGTGCCAGGCCTGCCAGGATGCTCAGTGTTCCCAGCCAGCGTGGTTGCAGAGCCCTCTGAGAGGCTGTCTGGTTGTCACTTCTCAGCACCACTGCAGATGGCTGCAGGTGTCTCTCCTGAGCAGACATTGAGATTGTTCCTCTGAGTCCCACACCAGAGCCAACCTGTGTGGGTGCCATAAAGGCTGTAGCTCCTTGTTGTGGAGCGCGGTGATGCTGTGAGCAGCCCATGCTGCGGGTGCAGGTCTGGTGCTTCCACCCCATTACTGGGATTTGGGTGTCTGTACAATAGCTGCACGCTGTGTCTCTCTGTGTGGGAAAATGAGACTTTCCCTGTGTGGTGGGTCCGACTGGAAGCACAGGATTACTCATTTGCCTGAGTATGCACATGCCAGAGGATGCGTTTGCAGATTTGCCATCTGATAGCTGGAGCAGAGATCAGAACCTCCCACAAGGTGGGAGTTTTACTGCTGCAGCTGCAAGTGCCTTTGCGCAGAAGGAAGATACAACAACATTCTTTCCTGTGTTTGATCCGAAGTTGCACGTGATGTGCAACAAGTTCTCCCAGTGACCTTTAACTTGAGATTGGTTTATTGTCTCTCTGCTACAGAACATTTTAGGTGCAGCTGCAGAAATGGGGCTGCCGAGTCGATTTGTGTTTTCCCTTCCTGCTCTGATGAATAACACTAACCAAGAAATGGGTATTGCTGAGGGTTGATCTTCAGAGCTCTCTTCATCTCCTGGTTATTAGCAGTAAACTGGGTTGGGTCTCAGCATGCTGCTGGTAGCTGTGTTTCCAAAAGGCTTCATAGTTCTTCCAAATCAAGAAATAGTTTACTTTCTAAATCCTGCTGTTGCCAGAGTGCACTATACTCCTGTTTGTAGCAAGCTACGATTTAGTCACAGAAAGAAGATTCTGGGTATTTATGGCCTTTAATATGGCTATGTCTGACAATCATCTTATTTTTAGAGACAAAGTCTCTACAGCCTGTCTCCAAGCTGTTCAGGTTTTTGTATTTGTAATAACCATGAGGTGATAGCACAATCTTGAATTAAAGCCTATATTTAGTGCTATCCTCAGTGGGGTAGGGTTTTTTTTGGGAAACACATATTTAGCATTGTCAGAGAAAGGCAGGTTGAGTTTGCAAAGCTGATAGGCTTTATGTGTGTGTATATATATATATAAAACCAGTCACAGAACACATGGATAATTCACATTTCCACGTGTTTTCCTCAAATATATGTTGAGTCTTGCCTTCATCTAGTTCCCAGCCTTGAAGTTACAGCAGGCCACCTCCTGCAATCCTTGGTGCTATCAGTGTTAATGGTATGCTGCTGGCCTGTGTGCTAAAAGGACTGTGTGTCCAGAACTCCTCTGGGTGTAAGGTTTTGTTTGGCTTTTACCTGGTCAAAAGAAGCCTCACTGGGCACAGAGCTGGTGCTGGGAGCAGGGAATGGGAGACGAAGCTTTGTTTCATCTAGACTTCCCCTGTGCTGTTTGGGGTAATTACAGCCTGTCTGCTTTGTTTTCCATCTGTACATAAAGGTAATGGCACATCAGCAAACGCTGGGGCTGCTGGAGTCTGAGGGACAGATCCACTGACCCATAGGAGGCACCCAGCTATTACCAGGGCCACAGATGTATGACAACTCCAACTGAGGCTAGAAGCCTCCCAGTGAGGAGCACCTCCTGTTTGCTGCTCCTGACCTTTGTAAACTGATTTTTCTGTTGATTCCTGCACTCTAAGATTACACATAAGGCTTCCACAGTGACACATGTCTGAGAATACACTGAAAAGTA
This sequence comes from Agapornis roseicollis, assembly GCA_002631895.1. NCBI lineage: Eukaryota > Metazoa > Chordata > Aves > Psittaciformes > Psittacidae > Agapornis > Agapornis roseicollis. The sequence goes on along the minus strand of NDXB01007849.1, from coordinate 4,527 downwards.
AGAGTTTGAATTGTGATTCTTTTTTGTAAAGAGAATCCCATTTTGCAAAATATTGCTTGTCGTGGTTTAAACCCAGCCAGGCAGCTCGTTCACTCACTCAACCCCCCCTTTCTTGCCCTCCCCTGCTTCCAGAGGGATGGAGAGGAGAATCAAAAGAATGCAACTCCCACAGGTTGAGATAAGAACAGTTCAAGTAACTAAGGTATAACACAAATCACTGCTGCAACCACCAATAATAATGATAAAGGAAATAACAAGGGAAGAGAATACAGCATCTCACCAACCACCGACAGATAACTCACGACACCCCACCAACCACCAACCGAATCCCTCCTCCAACACCCCAGAGAGAGCTAGCCCTTCCGGATCCCTCCCAGTTACATCCTGGGCATGATGTGCTATGGTATGGAATACCTCTTTGGTCAGTTTGGGTCAGGTGTCCTGTCCCTGCTTCCTCCTGGCCTCCCCTCCTCCCTGGCAGAGCATGAGGCTCACAAAGTCCTTGGTCAGAACAAAACATTCAAGCAGTAACTAAAAACATTGCTGTTATCAGTTTTGTTCCCAAGTTGAGTCAAAACACAGCTGCACCAGCTACTAAGAAGGAGAAAAATTGACTGCTATTGCTGAACCCAGGACGTTGCTGTACAAATTGTGTCTTTCAGGATCTTCCCCTCCTGAAATAGAATGATAAAAGGTGGAATCACCCAAAAGTGAGGGGAACTTCATTGTTGTTCTCCAGTTAGCTATGAATGTTAATTCCTGCTTTGGATTAATGTTACCAAACATCTCCCCAGTCCCACCAGGAGCCACCAGGAGGTGATGTAGGGTGGGCAGGAAATACCTTGAGAGAAAAGCAGTTGTGCTTGTAAAGAGACTTTATATTACAGATACTGGGTTGCAGGAGGGTCAGTGCATGTGTGTTAGACCTTTGTTAGCAGGTAAGTGATGTAAGTCTTGGCTTTTGAAGGACAGTCTGTGGGTCTGGTATCTCCTTTTGCAGTTACGTGTTCCA
>NDXB01007848.1:0-20883 GCA_002631895.1 Agapornis roseicollis | reverse complement strand
GGATTTAAGAACCATCTGCCTTTTTTTGCCTATAGTTCGGATGTATTTTTGTTGGAGTCACAACAAACTAAGGGTCAGTGTTTATCCATTTTAAACACACGGCTCCAGTTAGGGGTTGTGAACAGATGCAAGCCAAGACAGAAATCCCATCAAAAACATTCCAAGTAAGATGTGCAGACACACACAACTAACTAGAGTTGCTGGATGCACCTTTACCTACTCAACAAGACTTCAAACTGTTTGAAATAACAATCCAGAATCTACAGAGTGAATAGATGACTCAGATTAGTCTTGGTAAAAGAACCACTCAGAAGATCCTTAATAGTTCAAAAGGCTTTTCCTGCTGGCACGTGTCAGTAGGTTTACAATCATCTTGACTGTAACATTGTAAGGAAGAAATTCTTTACTGTAAGGGTGGTGAGGCACTGGAATGGGTTGCCCAGGGAGATTGTTAGTGCTCCATCCCTGGTGGTGTTCAAGGCCAGGCTGGAGAGAGCCTTGGGTGACGTGGTTTAGTGTGAGGTGTCCCTGATTATGGCAGGGGTTTGGAACTGGATGATCTTAAGGTCCCTTCCAACCCTAACTATTCTATGATTCTATTATTAACTGCCTTTGACACCAAACTTAAGCAAAAGTATTTTAGCCTTTTCCTTAGAGTTGCAGAGCTGAACAGCAATATAGTGTCAATCGACCAGGCTATACAGTGGAATTCGTTGTTGTTTTTAAAACATAATCTGACATTCTGTCCTGGGTTCAGCTGTAGCAGTTATTCTTCTCCTTCCTAGTGCCTAGTGCAGTGCTGTGTTTTCAGCTTTAGCCTGAGAACAATGCTGATAACACATCAATGTTTTATCTGTTGCTCAGCAGCACTTATCCCTACCAAGGACTTTTCAGTCCCTCATGCTCTGCCAGTGAAGAAGGGCACAAGAAGCCAGGGGGAAGCAGAGACAGGACACCTGACCCAACCTAGCCAAAGGGGTATTCCATACCACAGCACATCATGCCCAGTATAGAAACTGGGGGGATTCACCTGAAAGGCCCTGATCACTGCTCAGCTCAGACTGGATATCGGTCAGCAGATGGAGAGCAATTGTATTGTGCATCACTTGTGTTCATTGTTTTCTTTTCCTTAATTCCCCTTTCAGTTTTATATTCTCTCCCCTTGTTATTTCTCTTATCATTATTATCGGTGGTAGCAGTAGTGGTTTTGTGTTATAACTTAGTTACTGGACTGTTCTTATCTCAACCTGTGGGATTTACATTCTTGTGATCTCCTCCCCATCCCCGAGGGAGCAGGAAATAAGAAGGATGGGAGTGAGTGAGCGGCTGCGTGGTTGTAAATTACCAGCTGGACTTAAACCACAACATGTTTTAACAAGCTTTACTAATTCACTTGCTAAAGCTGCTAATCGTTATGCTGTATGGTTGGGATTTCCAGGATCTATTTGGTTGGCTATTTTCTGACAATTCATTTAAGTAAAATAAGACAATAAGAAATTAATACAATAATCAAATGATGTTTCAATGTAAGTAGATTAAAAGATTTAGCTGCTAGACTGACACTACTCCAAGTTTTCTTACTCAGTGACCCAGAAGTAAAAGTTTTGTATCAAGTCCTCCAATTTGTACCATCAGCAGGATGAGAGAAATATAAATGAGAAAGCAGATCTGTACTGCAACCAAGTGAATATATATTTGAAATGCATAATCTTAAATGTAGGATTTGTTCTGTCAAGACAGCTTATTTGAGCTGTAGAGAAAACACCACTCTCAGAGAACTAAAAAAATCCAAAAGGAGTGGGGGGAGATGCACCTCATAAAGTGAAAATTTGAGGACATCTCATCAAAAGCTTTCTGGGATGTTTCCAAATCATGGATTGCTTTTAATATTTGAAATCACTTCCAACATTATCATTGCAATCCTCCCAGTGGTTTCAGTGATAGGTCCTGGGCTCAGTAACTAAATGATTTCAGAAACTGGCTCTGCAAACAACATTTGAAGAAAATACTAAGCTAGCATCTTAGTTTTCCAAACTAGTACGGATGCTTGTTAGCAGTTCCCTAAGTGAGGCTTTAAGAATAAAAGCAGTCACCTGCCACCTGGTTCTTAAATCTGAGCTCACAACAGAGCACTTCTCTGAGGAGCACAAGAACAAACATATCGTTCACTCAGTGCCTGGGAAAAATCAGATGCTTGAGTTCAAATCATCCCCTCAGGAAGCTCTTTTACTACAGCTGCATCAGCATCCAACTGCTCTTTGAAAGCAGGGGCTACAAGTGGTTCCTCTTGGAAGCAGAGGGATAACAGGGGACGTTCAGGTTAGATATAAGGAAGAAGTTCTTTGATGTGAGGGTGGTGAGGCACTGGAATGGGTTGCCCAAGGAAGTGGTAAATGCTCCATCTCTGGCTGTGTTCAAGCCCACAGTGCACAGAACCATGGGTAATACAGTCTTGTGTGAGGTGTCCCTGTCCATGGCAGGGGACTGGAACTGGATGAGCTTAAGGTCCTTTCAACCCAAACTGTTCTGTGATTCTATTACATAATTCAGCACCACAACAGCAAAATTTTAGGACTGGTCTCTTCAATTCTTTTATTACTGCAGCGGGGGAGTCACACCCAGCATATAGAACCATACACACGTATATGTGAAGGTGGGATATCTGGCTGTTATGAGAAGAACTCACCCTTGTATTGGAAACCCCGGTTATGACAGTCCTCCACAGAGGAAGGCTCACTAAACTGCTGAACATAACCCACACCTAGCCAGTGTAAGCAAAAAATAAAAGAAGCAATAAGCAAGCAGTCTTGTTATGTGATGGAAGCATATGGTGTGGGAGAGAAGTGCACATGAGCCATAGAGAGCAGGTCTGGAAGAGAAATGAATGGAACAGTTCACATCCCAGCTAATCTCCACTCCTAGTACATATGTAGTATCTTTTTGCCTACAAAGGAGAGCCTGAAACAGGGGCAGGACAGTGGGGTTCCCTTCTCCACTTCTGATGCTCCATCTAGATCACCTCTGGTGAAGTACACTTTCCATCCAGAGGCCAGAAGGTTAAAATGAAAATTCCCTGTGCAAACCCAGAAATCCCTCTCACACCATCACAAGGTACTCTTAAAATTAATCCAAGAAATACTAAAGAATGACCAAGTCAGTTAAGCGGAATTCAAAGTTGCCTGAAAGCTCTTCTTAGAGGTCAGGAATTCCACTTAATACACCAAGTAAGAATGATGCTTAGGGTGACAGCTTCAAGGCTGCATAACTGTGTGGTGAAAGAGTCATACATAGAATAGTTAGGATTTGAAAGGACCTTAAGATCATCCAGTTCCAACCCCCCTGCGAAAGCCATATTTCATTATCTTCTATTACCTTAGCACCCATACTTGCTGTTTGCAGATGTACTTGTTTTACAAGATCTCAAAGGTCAAAATGAGCATTCAGGCATTTCAAAAGGACTAAGCAAGCCACAGGTAAGTTATATGCTAAGTGGTGTTAGCCAGTGAAGGTTAGAGCCCACCATGGGGAAGTACATACGTTTTTTCTATGGCATTTGTGTAACAGGATCTCAGAAAATGCTCCACTCACAGGATAAAAGCAGCTCTGTCCTAAGGGCTAGGGGAAACAGTTCTCATATACCCAGCCAGCAAGAACATTGGAAAAGACTGCCCAAGCCAGAATCCACTTCAGGTTCTCTCCATCACACTGGTCTTCCTGTTTGGGAAATATCAACTCTTTTCCCTCTCTAAGTGATCTGTACAGAGCTCCACTACTCACCTTTGTCTGCTCTTTCCTGAGTTGCTTTAATAACGCTGCATCATCCTGGGCCTTTTCCCTCTCTTCTCTGAGAGTTTTCACTACACTGGAAGTCTGAGCAATGCAGTTTTTGATGATTCTCTCCCTGCTGGTATGAGCATCCATCAACTAAATTGGGAGAGAAAGAAAGTCACAACAACTCAGCAGAGAATAAAATATTCTGATTTACAAGTTAAAAGAAAGACTTTCTAAAGTCAAAGCATTGCTGTGCCTACAGAAACCCTCCTGATTGATTCTACATTAGGACTAACACTGCTTTTAGTAACAGGTAACAAGTTGACCAAAACTCAAAGATATACATGAGCAGGTGTCTCACAAAGAAAGAAGTGGACAGGGCTAACACCATCCACTAAGGCCTCAAGTGCACCTCAAGTATCACTACTGCAGAACAACAAAGTTTCTTTCCCCTGTGGTTTTAAACTGAAGTAACTGTTACATGCATGCAGGTCAGATACACAGAGAAGCCAAGCATGCCAATTACCGGTACATAAAGCACTGGTGAGGCTCACCTCGAATCCTGTGTTCAGTTCTGGGCCCCTCACTACAAGAGAGACATTAAGGTGCTGAAGCGGGGCCAGAGAAAGGCAATTGGAGCTGACGCAGGGCCTGGAGCACGAGTGTGATGGGGAATGGCTGAGGGACCTTGGGAGGTTTACTTTGGAGAAGAGAAGGCTCAGAGGGGACCTTATCGCTCTCTACAACTGCCTGACAGGAGAATGGAGCCAGGAGAGGTCTGGGCTCTGCTCCCAAGGAACAAGTGATAGAGCAATAGGAAACAGCCTCAAGCTGCACCAGGTGAGGTTTAGATGGAGATGAGGAACAATTCCTTCCCCAGAGGATGCTCAGGCATCGGAACAGGCTGCCCAGGGCAGGGCTGGAGTCACCATGCCTGGAAGTGTTCACACACCGTGCAGATGAGGCCCTCAGTGACACCAGAGGATGGACTAAATGGTGGAACTGGCAGTTCTAGGGTTGGGCTTGATGATCTTAAAGAGCTTTTCCAACCTAGTTGATTCTGTGATTCTAATATATCAAGGTAGCAGTTTCCATAGACACTGGGGATGCTTTACTAGCCTATGCACGTAAAACATCCATAAGAGGGCAAAGAGTCAAAGGAGAGCACACTCACGGACTCGTACAGCTCTTTACACGTCTGGCTGGCATCAATCTTCCCCACAAAGGAAGCTGTTGGAATCGTAGTGTTTAATTCGTGGACAATTCTGTCATCAATCGTCCTCATCACCCTGAGAAACTCCTGTATTTAAAAAAATAATAATTATATTTGCTTATATACCTGAGAAAAACCTACCACAAAAACCGTGCCTTAGAAAACAAAGTGGATTGCTTACAAACAGCAACAGAAAGCCCTCCCCAGACGCACACATGAAGTACGTGCATGCAGCGTATGCAGCAGTATGTGCTGCTGACCGACTAGTCTCCTCAGCAGCAAAGGCCAGAGGGGAGACAGAGCTGGTGAGCGCCGAGTAACGAGCACTCCCCCGGTCTCCCTCTGGTAACACAGCAGCAGAGCCGCTGCCCAAGGCCTCATCCCCACCGGTCTGCGCTTCCAGACGGGAAACCGGGCACAACCTGCACCAAACTTGGAATTCAATAAAGGAAACCCCTTCACTAGGGTTCGATATTTAAGGAACAGGCCAGCGATCACCACCGCCCGCCGCCCCGGACGCTGCTCGCACCGCACGCGGGTCGCTCCACTCTCCATTAAACAACGTGTGGGCGCGCACGGAGGCTCCCGGGTCCCCTCTCGGGAGGCGGGTTTCCCTGCCCCGCTCCCTGCTAGAGGGCACCGCTCTCCCGCCGATGGGGTTACCGGAAGGCCAGGCCAGACCAGGCTGGGCCGGGTCGGGTCCCCCTCCCCGCCGCTGCATCTCGCCCGATGCGGGGATCGGTGACCTCGCCTCCCAGCAGCGGGGTGCGCGCTCGCTCGGGGCCGCACCCGGCGTTGGGTGGAGGCGGCGGCAGCGCGGCGGTGCAGCGGGAGCGCCTTTGCCACCGCCGGCACCCCCCGCACGGCCCGGCGCGGCTCACCTGGAACTCGGCGAAGTCCTCGCAGCTCCCCGCTCCGCCGGGCGCCGCCATACTGGAAAGGCCGACGGCAGCGGCGCCAGCCAATCCAGTGGCGAGGCGGGATGACGCAAACGGGGGCGTGCCCTGCCGAGGGGAGCGGCTCCCGGCCGTGCATCGATAGCGGAGGCGTGGGATGAGTCCGCCGCTGGGAGTTGCGGTGCGTTCCGGTCCGTTCCGCTTCCCTTCGCAGCCGCAGCTCCGGCTTCCGTGCGCGTTTGGCCGCGCTTCTCCATTCCCGGTGCCGGCCCAGCAGTGACAGTGAGGCGCTGGGCCAGGGCAGGGGTATGTGGCGCCGCGCAGTGTCTGCTCCGCGGGGCTCGGGGGCCGTCAGCGGTGCTGTCAGCCCGGGGATGCCGGGCCCGGTACGGAGCGGAGTGGGGATCCCCCGGGCGGCCCCGGCCCAGTTGCAGGTGGTGCGGCTGGGGAAGAAGGGAAGCGAAGCTTTGGTGACAGTGTGGGACGGGCAGCCCCCAACCTGACTGAAGAACATGAAAGGAATGGATTTGCATCTTTCCTTCCTTCGCTGCAGATCTTGGAAAGGATTTGGCTGGGGCTGTCCGTCTATAAATGTAAGCTTTGCAGGGATGGAATGTTTTGTGCCCGAAAAATGAAGGGCGGCTCTTTTTTATGAGAGAGACATTTTCAGCCAGCGTAAAGACGACTAAATTTCTATGTTTAGAAATGCTCTTTGGTTTTCAAAGTTGGGGTGGGTTTTGTGGTTCCATTCTTCCATCTAAAAGATAATATCCTTTCTTTCTACAATACTGATTTGGCCTCTTTGCTTCCTCTGCTTTCTTCCAGGTGGAGCTGTTGAACTGCTGGGAAGAAATACTCCCTCAGTTCTGAGAATGACTAAAGGAATGGATCCAAATATAAGCAGGCGGTTTTGCATTAAACCCCATGAAGGTCAACATCAGCCAAAAAGTAAGAGTTTTTGGTAACAATCATGCTATGTTTCATGATATAACATACTTAGATATCCAGACTGCAGTCATCCAATCAGGAATCGGACTGGCAGAGATGCTAATATCCCTGTTCTTTTGAGAGGGTTTCCTTTGGGCAAATAGTTCAGCCAAAGCTGAGACAACTAAAAACTAGAAAAGCACAAAAGTTTTTTTTCCCCATTCTGAGCTAAGAGTGGATTGTAAAGCTTGTGACAGAACTTGGAAATCTTGCAGGATTTATTAAACTCATTTATTAAACAAATGTTAATCTTAGCCACTGAACTGATTTAAAATGCAAACTCAGTTCAGATACCTACCTTTTTCTCTTGTATATTCCAACACACCTAAGGTACTTCAAAAAGTAACTAAGAAAGCTTATAAATCCTACTTCTGTGCATTCCAGCTTCATTGCTTCCTGTGCCTGATTTGCTCATGGCAGACTGTTAGCAAACCCAACATGGTTCATGGTAGATGGGCATGTTCCCTGTCATCAGAAACCTGGTATCAGTATTTTGGAGCAGTGATCCCATCATTCTTGCTCTTCTCTTCAAAAGCAAGAACAAAATTCTCTTCAGTTCTCAGATCCTCTGTGATTTACCACATTGGAACTATCATGGATACTTCAGTAGCTTTTTTCCTTCAAGTATAAGGGTCAAAACACAGTAAGGTATTCCATATTCACTCATGTTAGTTTTGGTGTATAGTTACCTAATCTGACGCATTTATTCTTTTATCACATTATGTTAATGCTTTTCTACTCTGCAATTTTATAATACGCTAAATTTAATCAGTGAGTGAGAACATCAGACCTCCTTGAGAAGGGAGTCAACTGCTCTAAATTCTGCTAGGAGATTAAACATATAAGGTATAGGTCTTTGGTTATTGTGGAGAGCACATCTAAAAGCTTTATGCTTCACTGGCACTTGCATTGGTATTTCTAAGAGGAACTTTAAATTTGACTGAGCCACCATTTGGGTAGAATTCTCTCTAGAGTTTAACTCAAAGTAACTGATATTTTTGTTTTAACTCATCACATGTACATTTGAAGGCTTTAATAACAGAAACTCTTCTTGTAGAAGGCTTTTGAAAAATAACAGCAAACTAGGCAAAGGGTTTTTCCCAACATAGTAGTATAGCTACTGGTGTGGCTATTAATCCCCCTGAAATAAAAAGATTTAAAGGAATTCAAAGCTGCTGCTGGAAGGCTTTCAATCCTCCCTGCCTCCTTAGATTCTTAGGAAAACAGATTACCTTCACGCTCTTTACTTTAGCAGGAGGGAAGCGGTAACTACTGGTGGTCCTTTCCTCGGTCCTATTCTGAACTCGGGAGTGTTTCATTCAGCAGCCAGTGTGTATCTGTAGTAGTATCAAACCCCGTAGTGGAGGAAGCCTTCTTGCTGGAAAACAGACTGCATCATAAATAAAAACATTCTGAAGCGCAGGCTTACTAAGCTATGATAATGCTTCCCCCTGCCCAAGATGCTCCAACTGCTAGACACTATTTTATTCCTGCTGACAAATGTTTTTTTACCCTGCTTCTGCTACTGAGGGAAAATGCATGTTTTACAATGCTAAATACACCACAGCCCTAATATGGGTGCAGTGCTGCCCAGCTTTGCTGATCCTGGAATGTGGTAGTGAGCAGAGAGTGACCTGACATTAAGAGAAACATCATATTAGTAAACCCATCCCTCTCTCTTTCCTGTCATCTCCATAGTGAATATGCATACTTAAACACTGCAGCCTTCCTCCTTTTCCAGATTACTTGGCTGGAATGCAAAGCAGTATTGTCTCTTAACAAATACCCATTAGCCAAAGGATTTATTTGTGTCTCTGGTAATGAGTGTGTTCTTCTATTTCTTGAGGATTGATACAATCAGAGCAGCAAAGACCCCACTGCATGTGAAGTTCAGCTATGTGATGACTGCCTTGACAATAGTGGGATGCCTAATCATGGTGATTAGAGGAAATCAGGTAAGCACAATTTTTGGCTGGTGAGAGCCAATCAGTCTTGACAAACTCCTCAGTTCCTCCTGTGGATTGTTAGCACTGTTTTGGTTTGGGGGGTTGTTGGTTTAATTCTATCACTGATCAAAACTATGCCCTCCCAGTTCCCCTGAAGTGACCCTCATTGATTAATTCCCAAGTCACAAAATGGTGATGTTCCTGTTAAGAATGCATCTGCTTCCTTTGAAAGGAGAAAAAAGTATTTTTTTTCTCAATGACTGCACTGGTTTAACTCCTTGATTTTGCTGATGGGCTGCAAGAAGTCAAAAGGAAAGAGCACCTTCTGTTGTGAGGATCTGGTGGGAAGGTAAAGGCTCCTTGGGCCAATGGGGTCCATATAGTGACAGTATGGGCCTATTACAAATGCCTCTCTACACACTGCAACACTCGTATACTCAATATAATGGAAATAGCAGATGAGTATGTTTCTCCACAGACAAGATGTGAGAATACTCAAAAGTATTTTTAAACAGTGAAGAGATGGTAATTCTGTACCCTTTAATTGCATTAGAAAATAGTTTTACTTTAGCGTGGATGGAACAAGTTCTCAAATTATTAATGATTGTTGAATTGGAACACTACTTCATAGAAAAGTTCCCAAATCCTGGAGGTACTGAGCATCCTTCACTTGCATAGAATCTGGCAAGGTATCCAAGCTCAACATGTGGCAGAACTAGGTCTATGATTTAATTTGCATCATATTAACAAAGTGAGTATAAAGTCTAAGACTCCACATGCAGCAAAGGCTAGTCATGCTTCATGTGTTTCCAACACAGTTGGTGAGCTATTAACTTTGAGGTACTTCTGCAAAGAAGCAAGGAACAATTTTTGTGCACTGAAGCCAAGCTAAAGCTTCTTAGCAGCATTAGAATTCAAGTCAAGGAATGCAAATATAATCTGTGCACCTTATTGTCAAGTTACTTTGGATAAAAAGCACAGTGGTAACAGAAACAGAGTCCACTACATTCTTTTACAGATCACTGCAAACAGAAACCCCTCAGCTTAAAGCATCTACATGGGCAGAACCTTAGTTGTGTGCTGCCTTTCTCTGAGGCAGTTCTGAGTAACTGTGTTGATTTTCTTTCTATAGCCTCCTAAGTATTATAGGGAAACCTTAAAACTAGCAAGAAGCCTCTCAAACCCAGCACTATGAACTACTGAAGTGTCAAATGACATTTGTCAGCATTTCCCCATCAAAATCAAAAGGATGCAGCACTCTGAAACGTAACAATGGAAAAGGTTTTTTATCATAAGAGACTGAACACTGACAATTCCCAGAACATTTTCCTTTTATACTGGGGTAGTATGAATGCAAACACTGGAAAGAGAGAAGGATAGCTGCTCTGGGATCCTTGTTTTCACAGCAGCAGGAATCTATTAAGTTTCATTTCTGATTTGTTTCCAGTACCTCTGACTTCTGAAGAGCAGAGTATTAAATATTGACCATATATATTCTAGTGCCTTAACAAAAGGCACATTTATTCCTAGAGAAGTAATGGGTTTAAACCAAAATAGTCTCTTTTTCTTTTAACCCTTTCTCACCTGGCATTAAAGCTGACAGAACTGTGCCTTGAAAAAGGCCAGATATTGTGTAAACTGTTGATTCATGTTTTGTACCTGTGGTCCTTTAGGTGATACCTGCTCTTGCTTTGTCATTATGTTGTAGGCTGTAAAAAGGCATGAAACTCTTACAAGCATAAACTTGGAAAAGAAAGCACAATGGAGAGAAGAAGCTACTCAGAGCACATCTGCTAAACCTTAAAGGAGGAAATGAAGAGCCCGCATACTGGGGAAGAAAAGCTGTCCCTCTTGGCACTGGAAGAACACAGTCACATCTTTCATATATGTTACTTCTGTACTCTCACGTTCAAGAAAATTAATACATTATCCTGTAACCATTAAAACCAGAAATACTTTACTTTTCCTAACAACCTCCCCTTGTCTCCAAACTCTCTTCTTCATGGTTAATGGGACAGGACAAGTGAGCAAACTGGACAGACAGGTGTTTCCCACATGTGCTACGTACTCTTACCACTTATGAGAAGATAACTCAGACAGAAAAGGACACCCCCTTTGGTTTCACCTTATGCATCCATACTTGTAAAAATGAAATACCCTTCACTGGACAGTCATTAACTCTCACTCACTATTTCAGGTGCCTTGAGGAAGAATGGTCCTAGATGTATTCTAGGTTGTTACTGGGTGCTTCAAATATCCCATACATTCCTCTTTGTGCAAGAGAGAACAATTATCTGGAAAGCCCTTGAGTCAAGAATTGCATGACCCGCATCAACATCATCAAAACGCTCATAAGTTATTAGAAAGTCTGCTTACCTGCTCTAGGTTCAATATATTCACGCTGCATTTAAGTGAAGGATTACCTTTTGTAAAGAACTGATTCCTTTGATAAAAAGAGGAGGGAGACTGAGAGTGAAATGGCATTCCAGAGAACCAGTGACAGAACAGACAACCTCTTATACCAGAGTTGGTAGTGAGGGAGAATGTCCAAGCAAAGGCAACAAGACATAACTATTTTTAGGAATATGGAGCAACAGCTTCAACCAGTGCTATCAGATTTACTGTTCAGAGGCACATGAGTATGGGAAAGTCAGGCACTCCTGCTCTCTGCTGCAGAGCAGCCTTTTGCCAAACCTCATTTAGATTTATTTGCATTTTTTCCCCTTTAAATCATAATCATAGCAGCCCACTTAAAAATCATCTGCCACAAGTTTTAGAAGCAGCAGACCCTGCCACACCTGCAAAGAACAACTCCCAAGAGCTACACACTGTTCATGCTCAACAGCCTGCAGCAACTAGAGGCATTTTTCTTCCTGCTTTCAGTTCATTTGGAGGGAAATGTAGATTGGAAGTGTCAAGACTGCTTTAAACCATGTTATTTCCCAGGACTGACTGGTAGTTGGTCGTGGGGACCCCAGAAACAGATGGTATCAGTCTGACAGATGATTTTTCTTGAAACCTTCTCCTGATCCTGTTTTTTTAATCTTTTTGTTGTACTCCTAAAAATTAGCACTATCGCTGAATAAATTGAGAGCCCTACAAAAATGCAGGGTAAATCTTGTCTTTACATCTTGAAAAGAGAAGCAATAGCGCATTCCTCCCTAGTACTTAGCCCTTCACTTGGTCTAGAACTAGAAAATACTTGCTGCAGTCCTTCTTTCTATGAATTGCATTTCTGAGTACCACTTACACAAGTTGTGCAGTCATTCCATCACAGAACTTACAACTTTCAGGTGATGCCACAATCTGGTTCTCTGTAAGGCAGCTGCCTTGAGCAGAGCAGGCTTTCAGAGGTTTGTCTGCTCATTTAACACTGAATGCAAGTTCTACTTAATTCCACTGCAGGTATGTGAACAGATCTTCCTTTGAGACATCAGTAGGCACACAGGTGGAAACCAACACCAAATACTTCCCGGATTGTGTGCCTGTGCTCATATATGTATTAAATGAGACCAAAAAGCACATGCACTTCAGACAGTATTTCAGGCTGCTGAGAGAAACTTGATTCATGCTTGATGATGGCAGAGCTTAAAACAATCCACCTCAAAACCATCCATCTCAAAAGCCCCTGCCAGTGCACTCTGAGCAGAACTGGCATGTAACTCATCTGCTTTTGGAAAGAGAACTATTTGGACCCACCCAGCTGTTAAAGTATTTCAAATAAGAATTATGTAAAATGCCTCTTAGAAAGCAACACCTCAAAGCAGCAATGGGCACCAGGCTTTCATTTTATTTAAATTTCTCTAAACTTTATGCTGTTTACTCAAAAATTGGAACTCCAGTCCAGTGGTTTGACAGAAGCTCCATGGAGATGTCATATATCCTTCCCTTCTAGCCACTCTGGTATCTCCACCATTTCAGTGATATAAAGACTGTGCATCACTGCATACCTTTGTGTTTTCATTCAGCTTCCACATAGGCTCCAGAGTCTCAGATAAAAGCCTGAGCCATTGGACTTCGTGCTGTCTCCAGCTCTCTCACCAACCACTACAGTATTTTCTTCACAAGTAGCTGGCTACTAGAAAAATGGCATAAATCTTCCTCAGAGAGGCAATGAAAGAAACCACCTATTTACTAGTGTGATGGCTTCCAAGAAAACACTTCTAAACACAGACAATGGTTTAAAAACCAGCACACATTTCTGGCCTATGCAGTCAGTTTAGCTGTCTGGAACACTTCTTAATAAATCTCATATTGCCTGATTTAACAGATAGTTTTAGTCTACACTCTTTTAACAGTGCTAAGCCCTTAAACAGTGTTTCCTTTTCTTTCTCCCCTTTGGCTTGGGGAGAGAACACAAGAACTCCAACATCTCCCTGTCCTATCCTGCACCACATGAAACCATGCTGCCTCCTGCTTGTACACAAAATATAGAACACAGTGGGACCTTCACAAAGTGGAAGCTAGAGATGTTAGAATTTCTATCTGAGCAGCCAGCACATCCCTTAGGAAAGCAAATACTGGCTTCAATGTTCCTAGCAGGGGACATAACCCCTGTGTCAGTTAAAGAGTGCCTCATTTCTCATCTGAACGGAACTTGCCACTTTTTTACAGTCCTTGCCATTCCCAATTTCATAGCATCCCTTTTTAACTGATAGCAACAACGAGTGTTCCTGTAAAGTTTCACCAATGCCATTATAAAGTTAATATAAAATCCCCACTTCTACTAAAGATTTATTTTTGTACCTGTGAGCGTTACAGTAGCCACACAGTGACATGTTAGAAAGTAGCATTCCAGCAATGATGTAGAATGATGCTCAGACTTTCAGCAGCACTTCTCCAGAACAGAGTCCTTCACCTGTGGCCCGAATGTTATTTATTAGATAGGTAACATTACACTACATGTTTGGCTCTATTAAAATGCAAATAGGTTACTTGCCCTTGGCATAGCACGTAATTCTGATGAGCCTGTATCAGCGAGCTACTGTTCCTTTCATCATTCACAAGGCTGCACTCCCTAGAATGTACAACCTTTGTTAGAAGTGGATTTTGTTTCTTTTCAACCTATTAATAAGCTTAAGTAAAGCAAGGCCAAGGCCTGTTTGCTGGAAAATCCTGACAGAAATATACTCAATTAAGCAGCGTTTAAAATTCAACTGAGACCTATGAATTAGCCACATTTTAATCCATTTAATGTGTGCCATGTTGATTTTTGTATTGTTTTAGTTTTCAGTCAAAATATTATGCATTACCAATCAAATGCCTTACACAGTCTAGGTATATATGACAACAAGATTACCTGTGTCAACCAGGCCTGTCACTTCAAACAAACATACCAAGTTTAAAGATTTATACTTATCTGCTCTGAATTCACGTATCCACAGCAAAAGTAACAAACACTGGCCAGGCTCCTTACACAGGAAGGCACACCATTCAGGTTCAACGGACTCTCTTTTAATTCACTCATTTAGAGGCAATTGTCATTATTTTCTTGGGGGGCAGGGGAAGAAAACGCCAATGCACCACATTGTTTTCACTAGCCTGGAAAACACTTATATATATATAGATATATAGATATGTGTATATATATACACACATATGCATGTGTGTACATATATAGGTGTGTGTGTATATATGTATATATACACACTAGTGTATATATACACAGAATATACATATATGAATATACAGAATATATGCACACACACTTTGCTCAGATTTGTTTACAAAATATGTAGCATTTTTATACCATCCAATAAGAGGTACATGATTTTAAACAAATCTTATAGAAATGACATGTTATTGGAAATTTACACGTAAAAAAATCCAGCACAAAAAAATCCAAAAGCTAAAACAAGGTTTTGCTACTAATCAGTGCTTCTATCACCCTTCAAGAAAAGAGAAACACAGTTATTTATATGTGATGTAAAGGCAACATTGAGGGGTTTTCTTGCTCATTTTTTTTTCCTTTTTTTTTTTTTTTAAATTAACCACCAAATTTAACCCCTAAAATTACAAAGAATCAAAGTCCATTTACAGATCAAGTGCAGTAAACTAAATGTTCCTTCAGCACAAAGCAGCACTAGAGAAAGTAAGTGGGAGAGGGAAGGTGGACGCCAACTGGCTTAGCTAGGGAAGCAGCAGGTGGCTGCTGCAGTAGCCACACAGGTCAGAGTCTTCATCCTGAAGCACAGACAGAACTGAAGACTGTACTTAAATAATGGTCACACAGAGCTGATGTTCGGGCCTTTGCCTAGCTTCTTTCAGCAGTTTGACAAGGATTTATATGTTTTTATCATTCTGTATCCAATGGGCTGGTTTTGCTTTTGCAGTGGCTTGTCACTGAGAGGAGCCAGAAGGAGGATCTTGCAAGACAGTTCTGCCACTAACTTTTACCACAGGTACACAACACTGCAGTTGTCAGTGGTGATTTTGAAATGTTTACGCTGGACAAATGTGGTTCCAAGCATCTAAAAGGGCTTGAAAGAACACAGCCCGATGCAGGGGAGAGCGGACGGCCTGGACAATCCATTGCATTAACAGAAATGGAACCACCACTTTCAATCACATGGCATCTCTCCAGTTGCACACAGATTCTGGTGCCAATCTCAGCTGAAGTCAGTGAGGAGTGGCTGGCCTTCGCATCAGATGTCTGTGATCCAAGCAGGTTGCGGAGCCAAGAACATGCTGCTAGCAGAAGGGCAGTCTACAGCTGCAGATGACAGCTGTCATGCAGTCAGCGATGCCTTATAGATGTCACCTGCAGGAACCATGCGTTCCATGCTTATTTATCTCAAGTCCAGTAAACAGCAAGAGGGAGAACTGAAAGGGCCAGGAGGATCTGGCTGTAAGATTATTATCCTTTGAGCGTAGTGTCATTTGAGTTGTTAAATAAGGGCCTTGACCAGGAGGACTCCGGTTTTATCAGGTGAGCTGGAGAAGAAGCTCTTGTCTCATGAAACTCTAACGCTCCTTGTGCTAAATTTTACAAACTCAAATTGCTGTGTTCAGAAGGTAATTTTTCAGAAGATAAATCTGTTCAAGTCACACTGTGTAAAAATGTAAAGAGGCAGACAAGAATTTTTCAGCTGTAAGTATAATACCAAGGACCAGACTCTGGAGCATGAAGTCAGAAAGGGCTCAATTTTTAAGGAAGGCCCAGCTGGATCATACTGTGCCAGCAAGCAAAAGTGGGAGTAGTTTCTCCATTCTAGAAGCTGGTTTGGAAAGTCATTTGGAAAGTCATTTCTGGGGAGGTGGTAAGACTGACCTATTCACAGGCTCTTTTTCTGTGGATAGAGAAGAGCAACTGGGAAGTCTCCACAGTGGTCTGCAATCCAGCTTGGGAGCTCAGTGTTGAGAAGGGATGGAGGCCAGATGTGTTCAGTATTCACTAAGAACCAGAAAACATGTCCATTGCAGCTTGTTGTTGCAGGGGGTAGAGAACTTACTCCATTATTTGTAACATGTTCTATATGCCAATAACCCCAGCTGGCACATACAGCAAAGTAGATACATTGCATGTGAAGATATAATGCATCTCTCTCAGCCATCCAAAGAGGCATCCAGGGAAGAATATGGGGAATTAATTCAGCTACGTTCTCAGAAAGTCTGAATGTTTCCCTGGACTGCAGGCACACACTGCAGCAAATAGAAGAGAAAGGCAGCCTTATCTTGGATGCCAGGAGAGTGGGGGCTAGTGGAGGAGGGATTATTTTCCTGTAATAAGAGCAGGGAATATCTCAAAGTATAGAAAGGTGCCTCAACTCCACAAAGGTGACAGTGGAGAGGTTCAGAATCTAGAGGAGAAGGGCGATTCTGGTGACCCCTTGCCAAGGAGGGGGCATCCTGCCACAGAGAGCCAAAAGTTTTCCAGACGTATGTAAGAGCATGTGCACAAGGCAAGCGAATGAGCGCAAACAGGATTATGGAAAACATTGAGAGAATCACTCCATGGGTGGCTTGTGGCTCGACAACAGGACTGGTTAGGTAGAGGAGCACACAGCACAGGGGCACCTCAGAGCTGGAAGCCTTCCATGGGAGCCTCACACTGCTGGAAGATGTACTGTTGCTGGCTGAGATCCACCTGTGGGGCAATGCTGCTGTCTTCATCCTCTGTTCCAAAGTAGTGCTCAATCAGATCAAAGGCCTTCTGATAAATCTCTTGATTCTCATGGCTCTGCAGGAATTCAATCTTGTCCAGACCTGTAAAGAAAAGTGCATAAGAGTTACAGTCTGGTGAAAACATATGACCATGATCATTTTCACTCTGCTGTGAGCATCAAGTTCTATGACAATTCTCTTCCCACCGGTGATAGGTGCCTCTATGTCCTTACCCAGCTTAAATTCTCCACAACCAAAGTAAAACAGGTTACCTACAGAGTTCCCTGTAACCATGTGATGTTTTTCCAGTGAAATAACACAAAGTATGAAACACAAGTACGAGCAAGATCGAATGTGTGAAGAACACAGCCTCACCTCAAAGAATTTTTCTGAAGAGACCTTGAGGACCATGTTTCCTGAAAGTGTGTTCACTGTGCTTTGGTTACAAGAACCATGACTACAGAATCAGGTAACTGCAAGTTGGAAGAGACTTCTGGTAATCATCTAGTCCAACCTCAGTCCAGCCCAGCACTACAACTAACACCAGGTAAAGTCAGCTATGCCCAGCAAATCTTCAAAGTTTAAAAGGATGGACATTCCATTATCTAATCTGTACTACAAGTATATACAATGCAGTTAAACTCATGCAACCAGTTTTTGGGCAGACATTAAGCAGATGGGCAAACTCAGGCCTTGTAGTCAGAAACAAATGAAAAGAATGCAGCAAGCTAAACTATCCTTAATATATAGGAATGATATTATAATGAAATCCAAGCCCTAGCCCCTCTATAAGATCATTAACATTGGGAATTGCAGCAGCTTTCTTGTCTGCTCCTTTTACTATGTAAACAATTTTCTGGTATTCTGTAGACATTTCTGTAACACTGACATGAAAACAGAAGTTAAAACCTAGAAGCAGGCAAGAAAAAAATTCCTACTCTGATACAACTCTTCCCTGGAAGTCAAGGTAACCATGAAGGGCAAGAAGCCACGTTCAGTGATACTATCTTCCATACTGCTCTCAATAACCCATTTTTATTTTTCTTAATAAAGGACTTGACAGTCAACAAAGAAACTAACCTTAAGAGCAGCAGTACCTCAGAACTGGGATGAAATCATGCTGGTACATGCCAGAACCTCAGCAGAGCAAAGGCAAATAATGAAGCTGTGGCTGCTGCCATAATTTTACAGGGAAAGGTTTGAAACCTGAACGATAGACCAGAGCACCCAAAATTTAATTTGCTATGAAGAGAAGATCTCAGTGCCTGAATGATACCCTGGAGGCTCCTTCAGGGTCAGAATTAAGAAAAGAAGATCTGCACACACTGTCTCCAATCTACACGCAAAAATAATGGACAAATGGAGTACCTTGGCACATGGAGACTCATCAAAGAACAGTTAATGTTCAGATAATAGTGATGAGGGAAGTAATGAAACTGGGTCTGCTGAAACTCTAATGGGTTTTTGACCACTGCTTTAACCCCTGACTTCCACTTTAACCCCTGACTTCCCCTAACTCTATTTTTCTCATACCATATGCTTCTTCAATAAGAGCACAGTAAGGATTAATGCCAGCGCCACTGCGTTTGGATTCCTGTTCTCCAAGCCTCAGGATGTTCTCCAGCCCATTCAATGCTACTTGCACAATCTTTGAGTCCATTACTGTAAGGAGGTCACAGAGTGGTTTGATGCATCCCAGTTCAACTAAATACCTGAAAAACATCACATGAAACCAAGTGAATTTTCTGCACAATTATAATTGGTGTAGCCATTTAAACACTTAAAGGCATGAAGGTCTAAGAACAAAATCAGATAGCATAGCAACTTGACTGGAGAAAGTATAGACATCTGTTTGTATCTAGTCAATACATGTTTCTGCTGAAACAAAATAACTTTGAGACCTTCTCTCTATATATAGAGATTAAATAATTATTTAATTTTTAATTCATAATTTAAATGCAGCTATAGTTTATAGACATTTTCTATTGAAATAAACTATATTTAATACATTTACACTTCATTGGTTTGTTTTATGCAAAACTGCATATAATATAATCATAATATACTAGTGTAAGTTGAGCAGGAAAAACAATACACTAAATGCCAACAATAAGCCATTCCTCTCCAGATTGCTAATGCATTTTGTTACACTTTACAACAACCACTAAGAAATTAGTTTAAAAGTGGCATTTAGGGGCTTTTTTCACATAAGAGAAATAGTTCAATTAGTTAAATGAGTACTGCGCTGCCAAAACACTTATGTGATTTCTCCCTAAAGGAATGAATGTCTCATTCACAACTCAATACAAAGATTTGGCTCACTGGATACAACACTGAAAGCATACAGAATGGGTTGGTTTTTCTTTCAGTTTCTAGGTTGAGTTTGATTTCTTGCACTAACACTAGTTCGGTCAATGGCATTGAAAGACTTGAACTATTACATACTTGATCTGTTCAGCAGAGCCTCCAGATGTTGCATTTGTAATTGCCCAAGCAGCTTCCTTCCTGGTTCGAAATTCAGCTGTTTGCAAAATATTTATAAGAGCTGGAAAGATATGGGCATCTATGACCGTCTGCAAAAAGAAGTAATATCTCATGGTTATAACAAAAATAAGAAATAACTTCCTTGTCCTGAGACAGTCAATATCTATGCTCAGCACAACACATTAAACAATTAAACATTTGGTGTCAAGTGGCAAACGTCAGTTTTCAGCTTTGTATTCAAAACCCAAGTTCTGCTGGGGCCTGTGTTTATCCCGAAAGAATTCAAAACACATTCAGACTGAAGTGAGTGCCAGATCTAATGTGTTACTTAATTATACTTCGACTGGAAAAGAATGCCCATACTTCCCTTATTCTTCCAGATAGTAGAGCATTAAGCTAGTAGTCAGTAATCCACTAAGATTCCCTAATGAGAGAAAAAGACTTCATAAGCCTGTCATACTACATCTCCAGTGGGTGAGACAACAGAGCAAAGAAAGAACAAATTGTAAGATCTCCTCAAAACGAGCAAGAACCAATCTATTTTTTCCTGGTGAAAAGACAATGGATGGTTCAGTAGGATGGTTAACTGCTTAGCTCACTGAACTGGTAGAAGTCAAGTATTTAGTCAGCAACTAGTAACGTCCTCTGGAAAAGCCTTTTGCAATAAGACAAATGGAACTAGCTTAGTTACACAAGTATTAGGACCTGAAGCACATTCATAAGGATCACTCAACAAGGCAAGAGCTTAGAATAACTTTTTTAAACTACTGTTTCACAAACGTAAGTCATCATAGAACTGAAAAGGAAAATTCAAAGGAAGTCAAAGAGAAGCTTTTCAAGGGACTCTGTAGAAAATTAACAATACATAGCGCAAAAAGCTGTAGTCAATCCAGCTGGAAGCCAGTGACGAGTGGTGTCCCTCAGGGATCGGTGTTGGGACCAGTCCTGTTCAACATCTTTGTCGCTGTCATGGATTGAGTGCGCCCTCAGCAAGTTTGCTGATGACACCAAGCTGTGTGGTTCGGTGGATACGCTGGAGGGAAGGAATGCCATCCAGAGGGACCTTGACACACTTGTGAGGTGGGCTGATGCCAACCTCATGAAGTTCAACCATGCCAAGTGCAAGGTCCTGCACCTGGGTCGGAGCAATCCCAGGCACAGCCACAGGTTGGGCAAAGAAGAGATTCAGAGCAGCCCTGCCGAGAAGGACTTGGGGGTGCTGGTTAATGAGAAAACGAACATGAGCCGACTGCAGTGTGCGCTTGCAGCCCAGAAAGCAACCGTATCCTGGGCTGCATCCAAAGGAGCATGACCAGCAGGTCAAAGGAGGTGATCCTGCCCCTCTACTCTGCTCTCGTGAGGCCTCACCTGGAGCATTGTGTGCAGTTCTGGGGTCCTCAACATAAAAACAACCTGGAGTTGTTGGAACAAGTCCAGAGGAGGGCCACGAGGATGATCAGGGGACTGGAGCATCTACCATACA
>NDXB01007841.1:238-23899 GCA_002631895.1 Agapornis roseicollis | reverse complement strand
TGTCAACACAAACAGAAAAGAAGGAGAGATTCATCTGCAAAAATACAGTATGCTTGGAGCTGACCTCAGTGAGAATTTCTACTTTGGTTCACTCATTTCTATGGTGAAGCCATAATAGCCATTTCTTGGCTATTTGCAGATCTTCAATGCATATAGACACTACAACAACACAAATACAGGTCAGCAGCCAAGTCAGTGATATGGGACTGCTAGGGAACGGAGTTCACATGAGGTATGTGAGAAATTCAGTATCTTGCAGAGATTTTTGTGATGATGAATAAATTCAACCCCATCAAAGCCACCTTCTGCTGTAAGAATTTCAGTGGCACAGTCACTTCAGAACATCATTTTGTTTTTCTCTGGTCTTTCAATGTTTTTCCCACAAATATGGTGTAAAAACTCACACTTTATTTCTACAAACTTCTTGATGCAGGCAGCAAGAAAGCACAAACAGCTTAAGTACTTGTGAGATCTGCCTCGGGGATGAGACAAAAGAACAAGAGCTAAACTTAATTATGGAAAAGAAACAGGCTACCAGGTGCAGAAGGACCTCTTGGCATTTGCAAGGGCTTGGTCTTTCCAAAAGGAGAAGTGTAAGCAATTAGAAGAACAGCCATAACATTATTTATGTTTAAGGAAATGGGTGAATCCTCAATTTTCTAGCTTTCAGAAGCCTGGAATAAGACAGCTGTATGTTTTCAGAGCTTGTGTTTGGGTAGTTATGCACCAGAAAAAGTCGCTTTTTTAGTGACACTGTGAGGATACCAGGAACACTCATATTCCACAGGCATCAATCACAAGTGTCTTCCACCTTCATCTTTCTCAGCACATTCTCTGGGTTGTAAATAGTGAGGCAAGCTATTCAGGAAAAGCATGGAGATAGCAGAGAAGTTTCTGTTACAGCAAGTTGGTGTGGTTTTGGTTGTTCAGAAGGAACCTAAATCTACCTAGAAGGCACCCAGATGCTGGAAATGAAAGCAAGAGATGTCAGTGGGCTAGAGGGGAACCTGGCGCTCTGAGGTGTGCATCCCAAAAGCACCCTGACAAAGCTCCTAACTACTCAGCAGCCAGAAGATGCTAAAGTTAACTGAAAAGCTGAGGGAGAAAGTGGTGCAGGAGAAGAGAGACATTTGCACCTTATGCAAGTGGGCACTGGATGGACCACAAAACCTCACCACGTTTCCCCTTGATGAATGCTCAGACCAGCCCCACGGGCAATGCTGTAAGATGAGGTAACATCTACCTTTAAATGACTTGTACATCAAAATCCCAGGTAATGCCAGCAGTGTTACAAAGCCCCTTTGAGAGCCCTCAATGAGGCAGAATTTTTCATCTCAGAGCAGAGCCAGGAGCAGGAGTTCCTGCAATAACTGCCAAAAGCAGCTTCCTCATAAACAGCAGTAGTATCAGAGAGCCTCCTGGACCTCAAAGACAAACCAGTGGGCCAAGGACCTGGTCGCTGGGCTGCACCGGTCCAGGGGATGCTGCTCAGGATATGACTCATGGAAGCAGGACAGTCACATCCTGTTATGAGAACGCTGTTTATTTTCCCTGCTCCTTCAGCCCTGGACCTCTCTGCTGTGCCTGCCACCAAGGCTGCCAGCTGCAGAGGTTGTAAGGTGGATGTCTGTCAACAGGAACTGAGCTATAATCACTGATTCATTCCACAGCGGCTCCTGAAGCAACCATCAGCTGGCAGCCATGCTCAGAGAGCAGCCAGGAACCTGCAGGTCAAAAGCTTTTCCTGATGCTGAGTGTGTTTTTGCTGTCAAAGGGAGTACGAAGCATGGGAAGGTTCTATTCAGATTTGATAACCTCTCCATAGCCATTAGCCTTACCTAGAGGTAAATGGCTGCCCAAAACCAGCAGCTGGAACAGGCTCCCTCGCTGGTACACACCAGCTCTGACCCAGTTTTGGTATGTAAAAATGAGCTGGTTGGGAAGACCAGCTCTGCCTCATATCAGTCCTTAACATTCTGTGATCGACTCTGGAGCAACACACGTTAGCTTTGCAAATGTTAATTTGTAGGTGATTTTCTGGTCAAAGACAACAGGACAGTGACAAGCACAGCAGTTAAACTGCATGACAAGGAAGAACTGCAGCTCCAGCTGAGCTGCTCATCTCATCCTCCTCAGCCGAAGATTAAATGAGGAAGCCTTGGCTTATTCAAGCACAGTAGGAACATTACCAGTGCCTTCCATAGGAGCAGAGTTTCATTGCACAGCTATACTATATACCTGCAATTAAACGTAATAATGCTTGAACTCCCAAGGCTGTGTCCTCATTGCTGCAGGATGCTGGGACTGCAGGTATTTAAGGGACTCATCTTCCTTTGTCAAGATCTTCTTAAAAAATGGGATTAACGTTTAAAAAGCTTCCCCCTTGTGTAAAATCAGCCATTTAGAGCAGAAAGGCAGTGGGACTTGTACAAGCAAGCATGGTCTGTCAAAAGCAAACCTCAGGTTAATTGGCACGCACAGTAGAGTGCTGGATAAGGCCAGAGGAAATAATTGTACAAGATACCTCCTCTAAAACATATTAAGATCCAGTCTTTCTGCCATGGACATAATTCCCCCTTACCTCAGCAGGACTGAGCTCAGAGGGTGCACACCTTGCAGAGCCCTTCTGCTAACCTCACTGTAGAAAGCAGGATCAGCCCCAGGTCCAGGCATTCAGGGACTTCCTGTGATACCTGTGGCTTCCCATGGGATGCAGAGAGCCACCAGGCAGAGAAGTGGCATAGCAAAATAGTACATTTGTATTAAGCTACTCTGTGGGGAGACCATAACATGAGCACAGCTGGTAAAACAGTGAAATGAAGAAGTGAAAATGATGTCTGGTTTACACACTCTGCAGAAAGCTCTTGACCACAAGTAGGAGTTGAGCAGCAGTTCCTAAAAGTGAGGCGCTGCCTGCATCAGGAGCATCACCTTCCCCCCCCCCTCGCTCTGCTTTCTTAGGCCAGTGAATGATTGTAGCTCTCAGAGCAGAGCAGCAGAAGTTTCCTATCCTTGTCTGTATCACAGTGAGAAGCCCCAATGACTTGTTCCAGGTCATCTTCAAGTCACTGAAAGTGCTGATCCAGGATGGCAAGAGACACTTCCATTGCCCAGGCACTGAGCTGTTCCCAAAGTGAGGGTCATGATTCCATGTAAATACTCCATAAAGAGTATTTACAAGGCTGATTAAAGTTTAGTTTCATACAATGCAGACCCAGTCATTCACACCCACAGGGAAACAACTGCTTCCCATCCCACTGGAAGCAGGGTTCCCTCTTCTTATAGTCTACCTGTTCATTTTTAAGCGAGGTGAAGAAGCAGGCAGAGTAATATTGCATTTCTAGCATCCTCTCCTCAAAATTTGTGTTACTATAAAAAAGATTCCAAGTTACTCCAGATTCACATCAGTATTTCCTTTATCTCAGCAAGTGCTTTATCTAGGAGAGTGAATAGGAGAAAATTTGGTTCCCTTCATGCTGTTAATACAGTTGAATGGAAAAAATAGCTCCTCTGTAAGTGGCTTTACAGGTAGAACAACCTCCCACAAAGAAATCACAAGGAGCATAGATGTTATTAGAAGCAAACAAATACAATTTCCCTATTAAGGAGCTGCAGAACTCCACTCTGAAGCAACTGTCTGGGGCCATATGACAGCAACGTACTTACCAGTAACATGCTCTGGTGCGGAGCAGGTAAAACAAACATTAGATGAAGGATCAACCTCTCCCAGCAGGAATTTACGCATGGAGCCAGGAATTCTTTATGTGCCAGGCCTGTTGGGAACACACTCTTTTTTTATAAACATTCCCTGATAACAGCTTAAAGCTAGATAATCCTAAAGCCTGTAGAGCTGCCTTTCACTGTCTGGTCTCCCTTGGTGAAGTCTCATTACTCAGTTTACACAATGGAGGTGGATGGTACAGAGAAATGAGGAAATGGAAGAAAACAGGAAAAACCTGAGATGAGAAGGGTATTTATGGCAGCTGCCTTTACTCCCTAGGAGTAAGGAAGCAGCAGCATTACAGGTGCAGCAATAACAAGACCCCAAACCCTTTTTGCTTTTGTAGTGTGCTTCAAAAAGCTGTCATTGTCTTTAATAAACACAGCTCCAGAATAGAAACCTCCCTAAAATTATTCATCTAGTTTTCTATGTCAGCTATATACTACAACTATGCTACAGATAGTTCTCTTCACATGAGGATCTCCTAGGAAGACAGGCAGGCGTGATTACACTTGTTTATGGATCCCTGAGACCACCGGGATGCTTCCATGTGACCCTGCTGAAAGGAATTCTTCCCTGCTCCTTGGAGGGGAAGCAATCAGGGACCCTCAATGCAGCACAAGGCTTTGTCTTTGTGAGGGGGTTTGTCCATGAAATTCACAGGGGCATATGGAGACCATGCTGATACTACAGCCAAGAGTCCTCATGCATCACTTTCTTCTCTAATTTGAAATAATTCCCAGCAAATTATACATCCTAGACAGTTCCCCCTGTGCTTGTCACTTTAAATCAGTTCAAGCCTGTAAATAACTGACACGGATTCAGAAAAGGGCTGAACACTACTGGGAAAGAGAGATTTATGCTACTCAAACAGGCAAGAACCACCCTCACCAGTACCAGCGGTGAGTGACAAAGATTCAGTGCCTCATCTGCTACAAACACAGATTCAACAGCAGTTTAGGAAGAGTGCATGGGGCTCAGCATGTCCCCCAGCACAAGGCCGGGCACAACTCTAATGTCCTTCTAGAGTTCAAAACTCACTCATAACAGGGTGAGACAGAAGCAGGGCTGCAATCTCTTCTAGATGATGCTGGAGAAGGCATTCTGGAATTATCCTGGAGACAGGGTGCTGCACACGGAGCCACAGCAGGCAAGAGCCTGATGGTACTAACTAATCCAAAAAGGAAAATATAGAAGCTATAAATCAAAGATAAGTGACAGCTCTGGAAATCAGCTAGTCCATTGCAGCCTGCCAGCCCCAAAAAAATCTGTATCTCCTCAAACCCAGAGGAGCTGTCAAAGTCATTATGGAATAACTATGGAGAACAAGTCCTTTGTGCTTATAAATCGCAGGTTTCATTTTCCAACCGGCAAGTTTCCTTGCTTATGTGAATGCAATACCCCAGGAGGTCTTTCCCCACCAGTTTGTTCATGCCCATGGTCATTTGGTGGCCGTACAAAGTACCCCTGTTGTACAAATTTCCTTTAGAAAGAAAAATCCCATTTTTTCATGATTATTGTGTCCATCCTTAAAAAATATAAACATAAAAGTCAACCAAACCGATTATTTTCCCATTCATTTCGTTTCATTCTGGTCCCCACACCCATTTCCGGCACAACATACAAAATGAACAAGCCACTTAAAATCTAGGGTCACACAAACACGGGTGCAAATCTTGGGCCCAAAGGCTGAAATATTGCTCCAGCAGAAAACCCTCTTGGGCTTCTATAGTTTGAGCCATCATCTGCAGCATGAAGGTGAAAGCATTAGGAGTGGAGACTGGAACAAAACTTATCTGTGAGGAAGCACAGATGTAACCCCGCTAATGCAAACAGGTCTTCTTGTATTGATGGTAAATTTAATCCACAGTACTGATTTCATTTGCCTTGAAGGTCCAGATAACCATCTGGTATAAATCAGTCTGGTTCTTTTGACTTCAGTAGGATTATAATGCTCAAAGCCAGTGAAAAGTCTCACCCAATGACTAAGGGATATTTGCTCATTTTCACTTAAAGCTGGCAAACACTGTTAGTTTCAGTTTCCAATCAAAGGCAGAGGGGAGCTGTACAAAAAATACTTCTAAACAATGCAAAAAGCAAACCAAGACATTATTTCAGGTCAGCCTGAAACTTCTAGCTCAAATTAAAATGAAAAGGCTCAGAATTACAGATGTAAAACGAGAGTTAAGAACTTTGTGTCAAAAAAGAATACCAAAAACCAGCCAAGAGGAGGGGGATGACAGCGCATGAATCTGAATGTTTAACAGTACTCTGTCAAAATAGAATGGGGAAGTTTGGGTTCAAAACCAGTGAAATTAATAACTTAATTTAGGAAACAAGTATCTATTTCTATGTTCTACTAGTAGAACAGGGCCAGTTCTACTCTTTGTCATGTGTAATTCTCCAAACCCTCACTGTTTTCAGGCTCAGGATGAGCTGCACAGGGGGGTAGAAATGCTTCCTCTCAAGCAGTAGCTAGTTTGTACTTTTTGTGACAATAGCAGCAAGGGAATCCCACAACCTCATTCATCTCTGCTGTTCTGCTTTCAGAGTCTGTCCATTGCCTTTGATCCCTTTGTATCATGAAATAGTCTTGCAGCACCCTAACATTAGCAAATCTTGGACCAAGGAGAGTCCTGGGTTCCTATAGCTGAGGTGTATTTGATAAAGACATGAGAAACAGACCTGTTCACATGCAATTGCATAGGAAGTTGTGCGCTTAGCTGTTGCATTCACCTCCTGCATCTCCAGTTGTGTCACCAGGTACTTGCATACACCACTCTGAATGCAACCACAGGATGCACAGCAGTGCACAGCTGGCAATAAGAGCATAGCTCTGTCTCCAGACCAGGTCACCTGGGGATGCAGGCCCAACCAGCACCAAAACACAGACCCCTTACAGTTCAGCAGCATCAGGAATAGACCTTTATATCTGCTGTGAACTAAAGGCTATCGAAAACCTTTTATTATCTGTGAGGGACCCGAATGCCTGGCTTTTTCATTTACTTCTGACACCTCACAAACAGAGCTGAAGTACTGCTTCTGAGTGGGGAGACCTTTAGAAAGTGCAGCTGTTGAAATCACATTCCCAATCCAGCCTACCTGCGGTGTGCCCTGCTCTCAGCTTCTGCTACCTCCCCTGTTCATAGCCAATGTGGTTCATTGTACCCATCTTCCCTCCCTCCTCACATACCTCCTCAGGTCACAACCAGATAATTCTGCTGAAAACCAGCTCCTGCTTGCTCCCCAGTACCTGCTTTCCCTGCTCCCTGCCTCTATTTACTAAAATCAAAAGGATAGGATGTCCATGTACATTACGGTAAACACAGATTGTCAACATAAAAGCATAACACAAACACAAAAACATAACAACTGCATAACATAAACCCCTGCAATTATTTAAAATGAGATGATACTTGGATAAAATAATCTCTCACCTTGTAGAGTCTGCCATGGATTCTCTCAATGTGCTGTTTGTTCTTGCCTCCAGGGTAAAAGAGACCCAGTGCTCAAATGAGTTTTGGCTTCTCCTTGGTGTTGCTTGACAAAGGTTTCACTCCTACCAAAATAACACTTCTTCTGGTTCATGCTGCACAGTGCGATGGTGATCAGAAGGAGGATACTCATACCAGGGACTAGTATGAGTATCCTAGACCCTGGATGTGTGCAGCCATTAAAACCAGCTGAATTCAGCAAACGCATAACCGTCAAGTGCAGCAATAGCAGCTTGGCACTGCCTGTTTCTCTCCAAAAGCAGAGTT
Source organism: Agapornis roseicollis (assembly GCA_002631895.1). Taxonomy (NCBI): domain Eukaryota; kingdom Metazoa; phylum Chordata; class Aves; order Psittaciformes; family Psittacidae; genus Agapornis; species Agapornis roseicollis. The sequence goes on along the minus strand of NDXB01007841.1, from coordinate 16,417 downwards.
TGTTGCCTCCTCACAGGTGGTGCCTGGGTGGTATCAGCCTTCTGGAATCTGAACTTCCTTCTAGGAACTTTGTTTTACCGGTCACAGTTCCATTTGCTCTTCAGAGTCAGAAAGTGAAAACCAAGAGTGAAGTCTGCTCCAGGATCTTCCAATTGGTGCTTCCCCTTCGACTGCTCTGATTTTGTTGCCAGGAGTTTAACTTCATAATGGATGGGTTTGATATTGCCNTGGAATCTGAACTTCCTTCTAGGAACTTTGTTTTACCGGTCACAGTTCCATTTGCTCTTCAGAGTCAGAAAGTGAAAACCAAGAGTGAAGTCTGCTCCAGGATCTTCCAATTGGTGCTTCCCCTTCGACTGCTCTGATTTTGTTGCCAGGAGTTTAACTTTCCAGAGCTGTTTTCTGTCAAGGAATTTTAATTAGAGGTGGTGTGTGCAGAATTCCAGTGGCAGTGATCCTGAGAAATGCTCAGTAGGGGCATAGTTGACTCTCCCAGCAGAAAAAGACCATCATTTTCAATGCGTGAGGTGAGCAAAGACAGAATCACCAGCTTTTGGCCTTACAAGATTCTGAAGTTTAGTAGAAAACAAGTAAAACTTGGCATCAGCTTTGAGATGTAACGGCAGTATCTACCTATTCATTAAACACATTCCATATTAAAATAAATGGGAATCACCCTATTCAAGGACAACAGATTTGTGGTAGCTGGACAGTCAGAGCAGACCTAAAGGTACCTTCCTTCTTTGGGAGGTAGGAGTGATTGGATGTTTTTGCTTTACCAGCAAGCTCTGGAGAATGGCTCAGCCATGGCCCAAGCCATTTTATGATTATTTTCCAATATAAAGAGACATTCCAAGTCCCAGAAGTGAGGACTGAAAGGGGAAGGGAAAGTGAGAAAGGACAAGACCAAAGAAACGAGAGGGTTGCCACCCACCAATGCTTTCAGATAGATAAACAAGCTTTAAAAGCAATCTAAATCCAGTGTCTGCCCTAGTTCCATAAAATACACCTGGGTTGGGAGCACTGGTTTCACCACCCAGCTTTCAGCAGAGTGCAAAGGTAACCTGGCAAACATCTGCCTGCTTGGGGAACAATGTCACCCCACATGTCTGATCTCTGGGTGCATCACACACTGTAAGACTGCAGAATCAGTCATGATCCAAAGGGCTGACCCACTTAAACTCACTGTTGAGTTGTCCAATCTTCACACATCTCATGTCCATAGTATTGCTGGTGTTTTCCTACTATATGGTCTTACACTTTACTTTTCCTGTATAATAATCATATATAACTGCCTAGTATGTGCATGCAAAGTGAGACAAATGACATTTCCTTGCTGCTGCAAATCACATATTTATAGTTATATGACTTTTGATGCAGACTTTCCTTTTCCCTTTGTTTATCCCAATATAAAGGTCCTTTGAGGAAGAGTCCCAAGAAAAATGCGCCATCCAGACTGTTTTCATATAAGGCTGAGTCATTCATTAGCAGAACCTTTGCAAAGAAAGAAGAAAATGAGGTTTCTTTCAACAAACCTTCAGGCCTCAGTTTTCTCTGTTCTCACAGGTTATGGCCTCATCAGGTCTCCAATTTGATTCCCTGCTTTTCTAGTATTTCTTTTATACTGCAGCATCCTCATACCACTAAACTGACCTGGGTTTTGGGCGCCCAAATAATACGTTTTCAAGTGAAATTGGTTCTCTTGGAACATCATCTTCCATTTCATATGCTCCGAGCATTTCGTATTTACTTTCCAAAGCCCCAACAGCACACATGTCACCAAGATGTATTTGCCTCCCTGTGCATACAAATGCTGTTGTTTGGGAAGTTATTGCTAGTTCAAACCTTCCACTTGCATTGCCTTATATGCGGCCATCGGCCACTAGCTGCCCAGCCTGCCTGATTTGAGGCAGCAGAGCAGACATATGCACCTGCCAACATACCGTGAACCTGAACAAGTCCCCTGGGGGCTAAGATTCCTCCAGAACTCCTCCTCAGGTCTTTTCTGCCAGGCTCTATAAATCCAACACATTTGGAACAAAACGCTAGTGCTCCTCTGTTTCCTATCAAACCTTATCGCTGTCAATGACTTTATGCGGAATTAAATCATCAGCTTCACACTACTCTTAATGTGGGTTTTCTTCATCTTTTGGGTTTGAAGCCTTCATATTTTGACAGGAGAAAACTGTGGTCCACAACACAGTTCCCTAGGCTTCAGTGGCAAATCTCAACTGCAGTGTTGGTGAATACTACCTAAACAGCAAAAACTAAACCAAATTTACCACTTTCCCAAGAGCAGGATTTAGGATCCCATCTGACTCCAGCCACCCTTTGAAAGGTGATCAAATAAAATAACCTGCCTTGGCTTTTGATAATTACATAGTAAAACACAATGCAGTGCTTTTGTCCAGTGGGAAAACAAAGTGAACACTTAAAGATGTGCTTGTTAGTGACCAGGAATTAAATTATATGTGGTGAAGTGCAATTTATCTCTCATGAGGCTCTCATGTTTGTGTTTGTACTTACTTTGCTCAGTAGACAGCAGTATAACTCTGCAAGCTTTTATATGTGGTAGCTGCCAATGAACATTTATTTGGAGGGAGTCTCTGGGATTAGGCAGAGAATTCAAGCCCCACATTTAGTTTGAACCTCAGCCCTGCAGCTGGCTCCTACACCTATGAGATGCCCATCTATCAGATCATATCCACCTCTTCCCAGATGAGAAGCTGTCCCAAAGCGGATAATCACTGTCATGTTTGCTCTTAGCCAAGAGCCAGTCAGGAATTACACACATCTAAGTCGTTTAGACAATGGTACCAAGTATCCCTGTTGATGGATGGACACCAAATACTTAGCTCTAAACAAGAAGATGCTTCAGGCAGAAATACTCACAGTGAGGCCACAGTTTCCAAGAGACTTTAAGCCAGGATGCGCAAGTGGTCCCTTCCCCAGCCCAGCAGCCACCTCTCATTCCTGCCTCTCACCTACCTTTTGCTAGTGTTGTCCCAAGCATCCCTGCAGCCTCACAGTCCATAGGGTGAAAGAAGCGATCCAGTGAAAGATAACCTGACAACAACAAAAAGCAAAGGTCTCAGCATGGACCCCCACCACTGCACAACCCCAACAGCACATCCAAGGCCACCATGGGGAGGTGGCAGGGCAGGACTCTGTGGGTAGGAGTAGGATTGGTTCTCATAGTGACAGCTAATGCCAGAGGAAATTGCTGGAGACCTGTGGTCACAGCTGGGGAAGGCAGGCAAAGCCCCTGGTGAGGGGTGAGACAGGAGAGCACCAGCCAGGCAGCACATCGAGATGAATCTTGAAGGTCCAAACATGTGTATGGTTTTCTTCCATTGAAGTCTCGCATGGATATCTGTGACAGTTTTTCCTACTATAAATAAGTACTTCTGCTTGTGTTTTACCTTAGTCTTAGTAAAATAACAGGGATTTCATCACAGAATGAAGGCATTTCTTGTCCAAAGGATGTAGTGAAGCATAGTGAATCTGCAAGCTCTAGATCACCTTCAGAATTCCCCAAGCCCTGCATGGTGTTCCAGAGTATCCAAGGGGTACTGGAATGTGCCCCAAAGAAGGTGCATGAGATGCTTTGACAGATGGCACTGTGGGTCAGAAGAAGAAGGAATCTGAGCAGTGCCTGTCTGCAGAGAATTGGACACATCAACAGTGTCTTAGACTGAGGCAAGCTGCAGCAGGAGGGATTTCCGCCTCTCAGCATCCACACATCCAGTTAAGCTGAAAGCAGAAAGAATACACCAAATATTTACTTTGAAAACTGAAATCTGATCTGCCCGCAGCCAGTTTTGCACTTGCTTTTCTGTTGACACAAGAGAGTCAATATTTGCTACTCCCTGACTCCTATGGGCTTGCCACAAATACATACTTGCATGAAGCTTAGCACTACCAAGTTTCCTTGACAGTAAGCCAGAAAATGCACCCAAAGGTTTCACAAATGAGTGGGAAGCCTTTCCCCAAACTCCTAATTCTCATGGACGACTGTTCAGAGGTGTTTGCCTCCCTTAAGCACTCTGGAAATACAACTTTGAAGAAAAAGATGGGTGTTTTAACTCTACATCAGCCTGAGTTTGTGTTGCAATGAAGTTCTGAAGAGAACCCTGTGACAACAACTTTGTCAAGCCAGGATCAGCTGAAGAGATGTGGATTACATCGGCCCCATCGAACCCTGTTATTATCATTATTACTTCACAGCTCATTTTTCCTTTCTGGCGCAAGGCTCTCCAAGCACAGGAATTCACTGAGCCTCTGGTAGGTTGCCACGCAGGCTATCAAAGCTGGCATTTACCACGGCTCAGCACTGCAGCCGCTGTGTTCCCGGTCCCTGCTTCTGTCTGGAAAACACAAAGGCAGGCATGGAGGAGGCACACACTCAATGTTGCCTATTGCCATGTTTCCCCTTTCCCCAAAGCCCATTCCCTGCACATTACCTCTTTTCCCTTGCCCACATGCTTTGGGCATGTCTACTTAAGATACCCTTCCTGGCAGCACAGGCTGGCGGTTTGCTCTTCCTCCTGCTGCCCAATTCCCACCTGCGAGCTCTGTTTCCCTGGTTGGTCTTTTCCACCCATTCTTGCACCCTTCGGTGGCCAATATGAGTGCTGCGACAGGACCCACTGCTGACAGTCGGTGCTCGCACCAAAGGCAATGTAGTACTGTAAGAAACAACTGTGACAAGCACCAGAAGGATCTATTCATCATGTCCTAGAGCAGGCATCCCCCACAGCTACCAGCTTTTGTGCAGGCTTATATAAAAAGGAAGATTTGGAGCCCCCGTCAGCTCTGCCTCCTGGCTCAGCTGGCGAAGCCTGTGACATGTTAATGTATAGGTGAGCAGCCCAGCTTCTTGAAAGCTTCAGCAGTAGCTTCTTTAGTTCATTTTTCCATTAATGAAACGTAAGGTTTTTAAAGGTCATATTATCACAGGCTCTTGGTGTTTGCAGCACATCTAATTCCACAAAGGTGGCATTTGGTTTGGCTGTGGCTGCCCATCACAGAGTCTGCTCATTCTTTTCTGTTCTCCTGGCAGTATTAATGAGCAGATGGCTCACCTCCATATTTCTGGTGCTCTGCATTAGCACACTTTGGAAAGAACTACATAGCTCTTGTAAGTGTTTCAGAAACCTAAGCCAGTCATGAAAAGAACTCAGAAATCAACTTACTCTTGCTTTGCCTCCTTAAGAGTTTCTTTGATGACCCCTAAAGGCAAGGCAATTCCTCCCGCTAACTAGCAACACGTTGAGTTTCTTTTTTAGGCACTCAGTAATGGGGTACAAACACCCAAAAGGACCATGTCCTGTTGCCCAGGTTTCACTCTTCTATTGAGAGGAAGAGTGAAGTGCAGAGAAAGACAGTAATTATTAATATAGCCAATTTTATGCAAGGACTAAGGTCCATATGAGAGGGGCTCTTCGTTAGGGACTGTAGTGACAGGACAAGGGTTAACGGGTTCAAACTTAAACAGGGGAGGTTTAGATTGGATATAAGGAAGAAATTCTTTCCTGTGAGGGTGCTGAGGCACTGGAATGGGTTGGCCAGGGAGGTTGTGAGTGCTCCATCCCTGGCAGTGTTCAAGGCCAGGTTGGATGAAGCCTTGGGTGCCATGGTTTAGTGTGAGGTGTCCCTGCTTCTGGCAGGGGGGTTGGAACTGGATGATGTTAAGGTCCTTTCCAACCCAAACTATTCTATGATTCTATGATTATCATCACAGTAAAACCTGACTCCAAAGAGTGTTCAAAGGAAGAACATTCATTCTAAGGACTAAAAATTGCTTTTAGACTTTAATCCTTCACAGACTACTGTCTCTCTAGGTTTCTCTCCATCATGAACTTCACTCCCTTATTAGTTCCTTGCATTTTCTAAGTGTCTGTTGGAGAAACTGGATGAAGTAAGGTTGCTGACTACATGCACTCAATAATCCAGACCTAGCAAGCCTGTGGTATATAAAAAACCCACTGTAACATTAACAGGGCTGCATGCCCTTGGGGGGATTGCCCATACTCTGTGAACTTAGAGAAGCAACATGGTAGTAGGTGAAACAGTTTCAGGCTGAGGAGTTCTAAGAAAGTTTACATTCATCCTGACATACTTATGGAACGCTTAACTTCCAGGCTTACAATTAACTTCAGATACACGTTGCACATCTTGGGACTGTCCACTTCTCACATCCACCCCAGCCTTTGCCCATCTTATAACCTGTGACCACAAAAGATGCAGTTATAACAAACCATCTGCTGCAAAGGCAAAAGGCTAAATTGGACGTAGGGGGTGGAATTTAACACAATACTCTCACAGCTCTGACAGTCCTTTTTGCAACACCAAAGCTGGAAAACAGCATTCTCGGCTCTCTGATGTTCAGTTTTACCCCTCTGTAAAAAGGGATTAATAGTACTTACCTAGCCCACAGACATGTTGAGACAATTTGTCTACCACATTTTGAAGTCCGCATCTGAGAGATGCTTTACAAGAGCAGACTGTTATTAAAAGCTCAGTCCTTTTGGAAAAGCAGTTAAAAATAATAAGTTGCATTTTGAAGTCTGCTCTGTAGTCTTGTTTGTTTGTTTCACTGCTGGTCTCTATTGAGCATTTCTTGTACATTCGAAGAATCACACGGCTGCAAAACAAATGACAGAGAAGTCTTCATTCAAATAATACCAAAAATTGGGCAGATGAAGCAGAAGGAGGTCTTTGCCATCACCTGGATCTTTCTCAGCAGGTACAAACCTAGAAGGCAATAAAATGGAGCACCATAAATCACGAATCTGCATGGCATCGTCTCACTTTATGCTTACTGCAGAGAACATGCATTTTTTGTTACTAAGGATCTCTATTGGTGGCAAATTAATGTATGTAGATTTATTAAGTATGCTTTCCTTTGAACATGTGATTGTTTCACTTCCCCCTCCTCGGAATACAAACACTGCTGTGCATCCCCACAGTGTGAATCAGGAGGGCACTTCCAATCTTCCAGGCATGTCCAGAAAACCAAAAATGGTATTAATTATTCTTTGTTGGTTTTTTCACCAGTTAAAACCATCTCAGAACACATTTCTTTACCACACAGGGCCAGATTCCGATCTTAGGAAAAGCGTGAAGTAACAGCAGGTCTGCAGAATAGAAGGAAATCATTCGGTACATCCCCTAGCAGAAGTGAGGACTTTGGTCCTCACTATTAAGTATGCATGAACCTTCCTCAGCATCCATCTCTTCCCTGCATTGTCCCATCACCAGCACAGGCCCCACTTTCTCCCACTTGATGCTCTTCCAAAGCAATAGCTCCTTTTCAGCTACCACCTCTTCTCTGGCATCTTTGCACCTCAGTTTCCCTGGCCAGACACATGCAGGCAATTAGAGAGATCTTTACTTGATGTTAGATAACTACAGGGCCTCTCTCCTCCAAAAGCAAGCTAGGAAACAGTGTGGGTACTTTGCTCCTGCCCCCAGATTTCACGACTTCCAATATAGAACCATAGAATCATAGAATAGTTAGGGTTGGAAAGGACTTTAAGATCATCCAGTTCCAACCCCCCTGCCATAGGCATCTCATGTTACAAGCTAAAGCAATGCCTCCCAGGCAATTGTGAGTTACCGTATGTCTGGTGTGGATTTTACTTGTAGAAAGACAAACCTTGACAATAGGCTGATAACACGGAGTCAAGCACAGCTCTGAATTTCCTGGCTGAGCTGTTGCTGCCTTGTATCACATATTCAGTACCTGTTCAAAACAAACCAGAACAACCCAACCAACCAACCAACTAAACCCAACCCAACCCAACCCAAACCAATCAACCCAAAATGCCCCAAACCCCCTTTCAACACATTTTCTATCAATCTTATAGTACTTACCCTGGAGATCAGAACAGTTCCTTGGGTAAGTCTGTAATTAGAAAGCTTTACAACGTGCATTTCATTTACTTCAGAGACAAGAGCAACCCCACCAGAGCCCTGCTGGTTTGTGAACTGCTTGAATCCCTGCAATTAGGCTTTTTCTTTATACTAGACAAGTCACGTTAGGAATCCACTGGAAAAGAGCAGCCTCAGCCCTAGTCAATGTATTCATTTGATGCTTATGTAGCATGCCATTAATATTTTGAAATTATTGGATCTCAGATCTCTTTCTGAACAAAAGACAAATGACATCTCTCCATCAGCACCAACATGAGACATCAAGCTTTTTAAATACTGCTATTCCCCCATCCTCCGTTTCTTAGAATATCTTAACAGTGACTATATTGAGGCATTTAAAATTACCAAGAAAAATGATTTCTTGGCTGTCACTTTGCCAAGTTTCACTGTGAAATGTGTTTTTAGAACTCCATTATGAAACTCGAGAAGTTGGGAGCAAAGAGCAAACCTAAACTGGGAGGGCTATTGAGCTGCAGCCACTGTCGAGCAAAGCAGTTCACTGTGGTTATAGTTCATCTGATCCTGCTCATCTGGGCTCCAGACAGATGTGTTAGCTGAAAGACCAGGCAAAAGAATGAAGGAAGCTTTCTTGGAGACCAGTGCATCTGTGTGTGACTGTCTGTGCTTCACAGAGGCTGCAAGCTGGGGTGAGGATTCTGAAGAGCAGCAGTTGCAATATTGTGATAGTGCTCTATGGCACAGCCGTCCTTTTTCACCTTAAATTCAGTCTGAGGTAAGACACTGAGGAGTCAGAAACTGTGATACCAAGTGTCCTATACGCGGTTAAGAACGCCACTGTCACCTGTGTTTTCAGGAAGGCTTCTACACATAAGCAAAGAGCAAACTGTTTCACTGCAAAAAACCACCTAAACCACTGCTTGCCTAAACCCTACTTTTCTTAACTTCAATCTCCAAAACCAGTTTGTTGTCTTAGAATGGGATTGACACGATACAATGAGATGCACAAGCAATTATGACAAATTTACTGTTTCTTGCTATATATCATTGCTTTGTTATTTCTCACTGTTGAACTTGGCCCAACTTGGTGGAGTGAACAGATTTTCCAACAGGTAATTGACTTCAAAAGAAGGCCTGGAATAACTCTAGCTGGCTGTTACACTGGGAATGAGTCTCCTTCCATTAATTAATCACTGGGGGTGGGGGGGGGNGTTATTTCTCACTGTTGAACTTGGCCCAACTTGGTGGAGTGAACAGATTTTCCAACAGGTAATTGACTTCAAAAGAAGGCCTGGAATAACTCTAGCTGGCTGTTACACTGGGAATGAGTCTCCTTCCATTAATTAATCACTGGGGGGGGGGTGGGGGGGGGAATTTTTCTTTCTGAATAAACCTATTATTTTTAAACATATGACATTTAGCTGTATAAATAAGCTCTAGAACTGTGATTTCAAATGTGTGCTAACTGCAGGCACGGCATGCCACAGATAGCAGAGCCTCCTCTGCGTTTTCTGGAGTGACTGTATCTTCTGATTACAAAGAAATGGGTGCAGGGAAATGAACTGACTTGTGATTTCACCCACTCATTACCACAATTTGTTTACTTGTGTGACTGTTGCATTTGAAGACATATGCAAGCAGACATCAGCTGTGTACCCAGAGAGGAACAAAGTGTACCCAAAGGAAAAAGAAGCACGTTCGAAAAGGACAAACCACAGCTAAATCTGAGAAAAGGATCTAATAAATCAGTCTTTCTAACACAGAGATGCTCCCTCTGGTTCAAAGGTTCTTTCATTCTAAAAGCTGGTTTTCAAAGTACGAAGCTTGGGCAGATGTTCTCTTCTGAATCTGCTTTTAACATCTGAGGATATTACTGCCCACGTTTCTAACAAGAGGTTACGATCTCACAGCTAATTTTATCTTAAATGGACTGAGATTTCTTATCAGCAGAGCCGAATGGAAGTCTGCCTCCAATGGAGAAGCTGATTTGAAAGAATAAACCCTCCTATTAAAGCAAACACTGAGTGTCTGGTAGCACTTTCTGACCACAAGCCTAGAGAAAAGCCAAAGAACATTTTTCATACAATCAGCTATTAAAATGTGAAACTTGTTCCTGTATCTAAGGAAATGGGATTGGTCCTAGTGCTCATTGCCACAAAAGGTTGTGGTGGCAAGAGTTTTACTCTGAGTTCCAGAGATGAAGTACATCGATAGACAGTAGATCTATTGGAACTAGATGATCTTAAGGTCCTTTCCAACTCTAACTATTCTATTGTTTGCTGGACCATGATGGTCCAGATGCTGAGGTTAAAGCCTCTGACTGCTGAAAGGATACACATTGGTGCACCTTCTTTAAGCATTCACTACCAGCCAGTCACCTATACGGCATTAGCCTGACCCAGTAGGGACATTCTTGTCTTGCCACAGTTGCTCTGCATTAGTTATTCAGCAGCACCAGTAAGTGCATACTGTCTTCAGACTCAGTCTAGACCACTTGGCTTTTGTCCTTTCTCTCCCTTTCTCCACTTTTTTCAAGTCTTCTTACAAAGGAATGCTTTATACCCTAACAGTCCCCTACACCTATCCAGGCTGAATTCAACTCAGGGCAATACTGCTCAAAATAACCCAGTCTCTGCCACTTCTACCAAAGAAATACCATCAGTCAAGGCACTATTAGTACTTCATTAGAAGTCACACAAGTACTTTCCATGCCTGGTATGCTAGCCCATGGCAGACAGTGCACATGGTTGGCAATGCATCCAGACCCTTTATTGACGAGCAGACAGGCAAAGCACTTGACCCATTGGCTGCAAGCAGGCATAAAGCCATTAAAAATAAAACCTCACTGCTTCCTCAGGTACATGAGATACACCAGAGTGTAGAATTAGAACAACCATTAACATAATTGTGCTTTTTTAGGGGTCCCATTTTAAAGCAGCATTTTTCTAGTAACACCTCTTCAATGTCTCTCCTACATCCAACTACACACGAGGTATTAAACTGGGCCCAAGCCAGTAACAACAGCAGAGCCGTCCTGCCTGGCATTCCCAGCAGTCTGCTCCATCAGTTCCCACAAGCCTATTGAGCAACACGTATAGGAAGAGAGCTGCAGCTGTAGCTCTGGCTGCACTTCACTCAGCAGGTATGCATTCACCATTCCAAAACATCCAGCGCTTTAATAAGCACTAGCTAAAAAACAGGGGGAAACGGAGAAAGCTCCCCAAATTCATTAAATTCATTTAAACCTTTTTCAGTCGCTGGGGAAGCTCCAGTCTGCATAATGACTACAAAGGCAATGCATCACAGCCTTGCCAAGCAATTTGAATGTGTCTGTACAAGACAAAAATTCAAACCTTTCCTACTGGAGCTATCAATCAGAGTGAAGCTTAAATTACAGCTTAACAAGCAGGTATAGATGTTTTAGTTAGCAAATGAGGCAAGCAGGGCACATTATTTTTAGTTGCAGTGAGGAGGAAAAGAGTGAAAAATAGAAGGAGGAAGGAAGGAAAAATTGTGTGTCTCAGTTTGGCTCAGGCTTCTGAAGTTTTAGCTCACATTGGCAGCGTTTGGAAACGATATGTCTCCAAATGGCATTGAAGGAGTCTCTCGGGTTGAACTGTTGCTGTGCGTGTAATTATATCGTAATTTGGGTTTCCTAAGAAATGAGCTAGAAAAGAACTCATTTGACTGAACTTGCCTCAAACTTGCAAATTAATTGTGGACTGTTTGATTAGGTGAGCCCTATGGGGCCAGGATGATCATAAAGCACTACTTTCTCAAGCAGATGCTCACCAAAATCCAATGTACATCAACGTGCATTTTCTCCTTGACTCCAAATGCCTTTCAGCTGAACCCACAGGGACTTTCAAACTACTTATGACAAAATCTGGATCAACAATGAGCTGATTTTCTCTCTCTTACATTATGGAAACAATCTGCCCAAACAGAGCCATCATTCATCTTCACTAATACCATACAAAAATATGCCAGTTGCAGCATCGCTCATCAGACTCTTTAGTCTGGGCTCTTGGACCCAAAGTTAGCCAAGTTTCCATTCTCTGCATAGTATCAGCAAAACAGCTTCCCATAACACTGGATGATGGAGGAAGACGTGTAATTTATCTTGCAGGTACACTCACTGAACTCATTGCTGAACACGTTAACGAAAGTCACAGATAATCCTTACCTTAATTTCAGCAGGGTTATGTTTCCTGTTGCATGGTTTTCCTAAGGGCTGTGTAGCCAAAGTGCTCACCCATGCAGCTTTAACTCTGCCCCTGACATACTTACAGCACCACAAACACAGTCACAATAGCATTAGGAATAAACAAGTTCTTCCCAGCACTTCTTGAAATGTGTATGACTATGACTGTTGATGCCAGAACTCTGTCCTGACCTCGTCCTTTTGCACATTTTGCTCCAAACTCCCAATCCCTCAACCTGGCTAAGGCATATCCATCTATGGGAGTACTGGTATCAGGTCACAGGAGCTGGACATTTTTGCTAGGTTTTGATTTAAACTAGACTTGTCCTGGTAAATTGCTTATCATAAATAATGCAAGGCTGCCTCCTCAAAAACATGTGGCAAAATCCTTTTTGCCAAAGACGAAAGGTCACCTGTGAAATGTAAGCTGTTTTTCATAGTAAAACAATTCCTTCTTTTGCTAATGTGCAGTGGGGATGGAAGAAAAAGACTCAAGGGTGCTGCTCAGTCCATTTTCAGGAGAATATGCCAAACACAACTGGAAGCAAAGGCTGTCTCATGGTATCAGAATGCTGTTCTCATTGGTTTGATGGGGGAGGAAAGGGAGGAATATTTTCCTTCTCATAATTCTTTCCCCAAAGGAATAATTCCCAAAGGAATTATTTAATCATAAATGGCAGCCAGTACGTCACTGAAGAGTGAAAAGAAACCAGTCAGTAGTGAAGAAGAACCAACTTTCTGGCCCCAGCAGGGAACTGACACAGGAAGGGAAGCTTTTTCCTCTTACTATTTAGCCCATCCTGGGGTGTGACTCCTTAGTGCCTTCATGCCTCATTGGGATGTTTTGGCCAGTCTTTTAAGAACAGTCTGATCCAGTTTTGTGTTGCTTTCAGACTGCATTTTCTTGCTGCTTCCAGCTCTCCTAAACGCCGCAGGTGCTTCAGGTTCAAGACTGCATTTGGGGTCAGAAAAATGGGTTGCTGAGCCAAAATGAACAGCTTTGGTGAACAACAAAACCCAGAAACGAACCCAAAGCCGTTGTTAAAGCAGGAGTTTGAATGTCTGAGCAGCTGCCACCCCATGGGTGCCAGTGGATTCAGCATGGCAGGAGGGTCCTGCTGGAGAGGGTCCGGAGTATGTGTGAGCAGAGGAAAAGGCCCCAGGTTGTGTTTGCAGAACAGGAACACGGGCAGGCTGGATCACTGGTCTGACAAGAGGCAGTTTCACTGAAGTGCAATGTGCGCAGAACAGTCTGGGGACGGGATAAAGCCGTTGTGTTTAACAACTTTGAAGGGGTCTTGACGGGTTTTTGACTCAGGGATTGAGAGATTTCAGCCATAACTGGCAAGTCCCCCAGAAAAACCAAGCTTGTCCAATGGGTGTTAGCATAAACAGGTCCTCTCCCCAGTCAGAGCAACCCAGCAAGCAAACAGAATGGGCAAAATAGGAAAGTTTGAGAATGAAGTCAGAGGTAGGAGTTGCTGGGGAATGGAAAAGTGACAGCTGAGAGCCAAGTAAACTGCCTGAGATAGTCAAAGGCCTCCATTATGTGACTCCTCACCCGCTATGTACCCAAGCATCATGTTTAAAGTGTTTCATTATCTTCTGAAACCTGGTGAGTTCGCAGCCTGGATAACAACTTTGACGGTGATTCTCACAGCTTCATGGGCCTTTTGTGCTGTGTTGCCTTTCTCTGTGTGGGAACAAAGCAAGTGTAAGCGGCGCATGGGTAGAGATAAGGACAAAGAGGGGAAAGGGAGGGACAGATTTTCAATAGAATCATATCACCATAGAATCATAGAATGGCTTGGAAGGGACCTTAAAGTTCACCCACCTTCCACCAGAGCACCTCCAAGCACCGTCCAATCTTGCCTTGAACACTGACAGGGTTAAGGCAGCCACAGCTTCTCGGGGCAACCTGGGCCAGTGTCCAGATAGAGCCATAGAATGGTTAGGGTTGTAAAGGACCTTAAGATCATCTTGTTTGAACCCCTCCTGCCATGGGGTTGAAGAGCTTGGGGAGAAGCAAGAAATGTGATGGTCAGAGAAGAGAAGGGTTTGATGTGGAATACCAAAGAGAAGGCGGAAGGAGGGCAGGCTGTTGGACACAACAGGAGTACCCCAAGACATGCCCTTGCAAGATTCAGAGATGTTAACTGGGGGCCTCACAGCTGACAGCCATGCTGCTGAACAGGCATTTGGAAGTGGATCAACCCAGGAGACATCAATGTCAGAGAGGAGCATTCCCCCAAGCCAGCCTGTGCTGACTCAAAGACCAATGCAGGGGCTGCCTTGGGATTTTCTGGCCCAGTTGAATCCACATGGTTGCAGGAAATTCTGTTGCTAAGCTGCTTCTGCCACAAACCTTAATAGTAGTTATTGCACACATCTCCTCTACGACATTTATCAGCCTGGAAAACTGAGGTATGGGAAACACGCAGTGCCATCCTGTGCTCCACTGGGTCTTCCCCCTTAATATGGAGCATCACCAATGACAGCTGCAACAAACACAGGAAAGAAAATTGGCTATTTCCACTGCAACCAAGCTCATTTGTGCCCACTAAAAATATTACCTCTGGTACCACAAAAGCAGTTTACTTGAACTCATCAGAGTTGGAAACAGATCTGTCCCTCAGGAAACAAAACTCCTGCAAAACAGCAGGGGGGTTTGCCTCTCTGCCCCAGCTGCATTCCTACTGTTGGATGTTTCCAGGCACTCCAAAATAAGCACTGTTGCAAATGGTTTCTCTTACATCATGGAGCCTGGTCCTCAGTGCTTCCTGCTCTCATTCCTTTTGCCAGGCTGTAGCCACTTGATTTGAATCGACCACAAACACATCTCTGTCCAGCCTGATTCTTAATATATTTTATATGTACTTTCAGCAAAATAGTTGGCCTGTTTCCAAAGCAGAAGCCATTGTTTGCAATTTTATACTTGTAAGATCCTTGCACAAGCATAACCACATGCTCTGGAGCAAGGACCTGATGTTCATCACTGGCACAGCCTTTGCACCTAAAAACCAAAAGCCCATGTAAAAAATTACCCTAATTATGGGACTTTGGAGGGGGAATAAAAAGAAACTGTAAACCCAAATCTCTCCTTTAATAGTTAATACATGTTCTATAGAAGTTTCTAGAACAAATTCACATCCCAAAACTTCACCCATGTTTGGCATGTTCCTGTTCTTTCTGATGCTATGAAATACACGGAGGACCCTGGGGTTCTGTGTCCAGCTAGATAGAAAAGAAGGAAAGAGAGAGGAAGAGATTTTGCTTATCAGAAGATCACACTGCACTACAAGCGCACGCAATGCACTAGGTGTGTGTTGATTGGCCTTTACAAACATGTGTAAAACCATTACTGTGACTACAATATGAAGAAATTAGCAGTGCTTCATTCTCCCTGGTTTTATGACATATTTCCAGCATCACAGGAGTTAAACAGGCAGTGACTGAGCTGAAGACAGGGATCGGTTGTTCAGATGTAAGACAATAGGCGACAGCGGGAGATGTCTGTGCCCTGTGATGTGAACTTGGAAAGAGTAGCAGGAAGAAAACAAAAGAAATAATAACAAATTGTGGTACTTCAGGCTTTTCAAACTTGTGCAAACACTGACTGGTGGAATTAACTTGCAGGCAAATTCCAGATGATGACAATGTAGGTAAAGAAATGAGAGCAGAAGAACACTTAGCTAGCAACTGGAGAAAGGAAGTTGCTTTGGAGAAAGGCTCTGTTGGCCATAAAGGGTCAACCCGTTCTGGTGCATGCCTTCAGACAGCTACTTCTGGGAATCCACTAAGAAGCTCAGCACAGCAGTGGGAGATTACAGGGGCCATAGGTCAGGCTCCTTTGCCAGCCACTGGAACAAGCAGGTTTCACATTTTGCTTTTAGAATAAGCAAAAGGTCCTGGACAAGGAGGTGGAAGAACCTTTGAACTACTACAGATAAATGACCCATTCGGTCTGCTATCCTGGGAACATCTGTCCCTGAACTCGAAACTCTGTGTTAAGGGAATTTGACATCATTAATCTTGGATTAACTCCCCCCTTCTACCCCCCTCCCCCCCCCCAACAGCTG